>CABEGB010000158.1:550820-616266 GCA_901521435.1 Crematogaster levior
CGCAGCGACGGCGGCGAAGCGCGCCGAACGCGTCGACTGGGACGAAGAGTGGGTGGTTGGGAGGTTCCTTTCGACTGTTTGCAGAAAACCTCGATCGCCTCCTGCAAAACAAAACAACATACCGCTACCCTGTTATATCCGTCAAAAAGAACGGAATAGATATACATAGCCGATGACCATCTGATTCCGCACAGAGAACAGCAAGTTATACTAAAAATGTTCAATATTAAACGTGCACTTTACAGTAAAGCTGGCTGCAATATTATTAATTTAAAAATTAATGGTAGAAAAATTATTCTACGAAGAGGAAGCGAATTTTTCTAGCTGTTTAGGAAAAACGATATCCGTCAATGATAATATTTAGCTCAAAATGGCTTTCTATTTACAGGAAAAATAAACTGAAAATGTTTCAAATTGAAATTGCCAGAGACCTTTCATCTGACTAATCTCACATCTAAAGTTAATTAAACCAAAGAAAGCTATGTTCGAAGTTGAATATATTGAAATTCCTATTCAGAGGACAGTTCGTATGTATACAATATTGTTGCATTTGCTCTTCCACAAAAATCTTACGGTAATCTATTCGAATGCAATCGTACATCAAGAAAAAGATCTATATACCACTTGGTAATTGATGTTGTCGAAGTCACACATACAAAAATCGAATTTTTGAAGGGATCTTAATCTTCTGAAGATATACCTAACACATAAGTCTCACTCAAGAGCACATTCAAAATGTCCTTTCTATCAATGTGATTCGACATTACTCGACAAAATGGTGAATTTAATTCTTCAGAAGAACAGTCGATATCTTTACAGGACTAACTTGGGACAATCTCTATATTCAAATAAAAGATATGATTACCTTCATTAGAAATAGTAAGTCCTGGTTCAAGCTCTGGTTGTATTTCTTTTTAAATTACGTACGGGAAACTCCAATAAAATGATAGCTTCCATCTTGCAATTAGAGAATGAGCAATCAGTTTCAGATTATTCTGCGAGCATAATCAAGTCTTTCGAAAATGATATTTTACCATTCCATTTTGGCATGCATGCTCTTAATAGAGACAATCTTATTCAAAATCATACTACGGAAATAACAAAAAAATTGTTTGATGTTCGTTAGAGACAATCTCATTCAAAATCATACTACGGAAATAACAAAAAAATTGTTTGATGTTCGTGACAATTTATTTGTTATTTGCGATGGTACGTACGCCCGACATCAAAAAAGCACTAACAATGAGTACCAGAAGAAATCTTTCTCAGGGCAAAAAAAAGTTCCCCTCTGCAAACCCTTCACTATCTGTGCAACTGACGGATACGTAATTGACATGCTCGGACCGTTTCTTGCAAATAAAAATGATGCGGACATTTTGAAGAACATCATTCAAGATCCAAATGGTTTGTGTAAATTGTTAAGGGAAGGTGATACTTTTGTTCTTGATCGCGGTTTCCGAGATATAGTTGACGATTTAGAGAATAAAAAGTTTAAAGTTTTAATGCCTTCATTGAAAGGAAAACGAAAGCAGCTATCAACAAAAGAATCCAATCAGTCTCGATTTGTAACTAAAATTCGCTGGGTAGTTGAATCTGTTCATGGGGTGCTGAAACAAAAGTATCGTCTTCTAGACCACAAAATTGATAATAAGTTGATACCAAAAATTGGAATTTATTTCAGGATTGCGTCATTTTTGAATAATACTTTTGGGAAAAGACTACAATCTGACATAGAAACCGCGGGTGAAATTGTACAGAGGATGCATGACCAAAAAGATGTAGAAAATACTTTGGCTACTGAAGCCGAAGAAAAAGGGTGGTTTCGCCGAAAACTCCTTTTTCGCAGTATTACATCTGATGATCTTTTGGATTTTCCGGAAATGACCGAAAGAGATTTAAAAATTTTATTTACCGGTTCGTACCAACTTTCACAAGCTGTGTCGTATTTGGCAGAGATGATAGATAAAAATGGTAAGTTAAACATAGAATATGTTAAGGACGAAAAAAATGTCCTTAAACTAAAAGTTCCATCCCGACATATTTCTCGTACCACATATAGATGTTTTTTGAGGTACAAACCAAACAGTATCGGTGTTTCCGGCGTGACCCATTATGCATGTGAGTGTGCTAATGGCAGACGAACTGTTGGTTGTTGCTCACATATTGCCGCAATAATATATTATTTATCTTATGCAAGGTACTTATCAAAAATTTTTAAACCGGCAGAAATATTGAGCCACATATTTAAGAAAGATAATTCCATTTCAGTCATTGAAAGTGATAGTGAAGACGATTAAAGACATTCTCTTCAATTATTGTGAGAGGCGAGGGGACTCACGTTAAAAAAGCACCCCGATAATAAATATAGATAACGTGAGAGGCGAGGGGACTCACGTTAAAAAAGCACCCCGAAAATATGGAGTTTGAAAACGTACTGCAACCTCCTCGTGGTAAACTCCGGGAACTATAAGTTTATAGGCTAACTGCAGACGTCTTTAATGGAAATACTATGTATTACTATATATTATTATACCATAATATTCACTGCATAAATGTGTGTAGGCAATAATAAAATTTTCTTATTTCTATGAATTTTCTTGACAATTAAACATTGCAACACTGCAATAAGAGGCTAGTATACATATATGTATGTATAAGTACCATGGCACCAACCGCCATGCGCCGCGCACCGAATGCAGCGCGCAGCGTAGCGCGTCGTTGCGCGAATAATTGTTATTTTTTACAATGTTCCACCACTCCGATCGATTTGAAAAAAATATATGTTAAAGTGGAGGATCTAGAGACGTTTTTGTGAAAATGTAAAAGTGGTCACTCAAAATCATCACCAAAAAAAAAATTCATAAATAATTTAAAAATTTTTATTGGTTTTCTTTTTATCATAAAATTACAAAAAATTTTCTTTAACTTACCTAAACGGTGTTTACAACATATATTTTTTTCATTAAAATCGGTCCAGCCGTTTTCGAGAAAAATCACTTTTTTTATTTCGCTTTCCCCCTCCATAACTCCCAAAAAAATGCAATTTTAAGGCTAATTTTTGGGGAAGTTTTACATCTCAGGGGTGCCAACTAATGACATCAATTTGAGCTCGATTGGTGCGGGGGCAGATTTTATATGCTTATTCCGCTATGCCCTTTTAGTAATGGAAATAATAGCTGTGATAAATCTGTGACAAAGAAAATTATATAAAAGCATGTCGTTGATAAAATACCTTTACTAGCACACTGTCCACCCATTCGAACTTTCCACCAGCATTCAGGCATTTATCCTGCTCGACGAAAATCGACAGATTCCTCAACCTCGACTCGATATCTTTCAGCTCGGATTCACGGGAGGGTTCACAAAGTTTCATCGCCGACACCAGTTTCGACAATTCCTCAATTTTATGTAAGAATAGTTTGGTTTCCGCGGCCATTGTTCTACCGGCGACGTTTTCATCTGGTGACGAACGGATGGCGAGTGATAAGATTTTATTCCAATAAAGAAAATCAGATTTCTCTTTGTCATTAGAAAGAAAACCTTTTCTGATGACAACACTCGTTTTACTTACCGAATAAGTGTCGCACTTGCTCCAGACGTTCATGAAGCTCGGCAACTTGCTCCAATTTGTCGATAGCTATCTTTGTTTGCAGACTCTCAATAAGTAAAGTCGCTACGCGCTCAAATAGTTGTTCAAGATGCCGATTATAATCCGTCTGAAATAACAATAAAAAGACACATTTAATTGTCATCATAATTAAACTATAGAAGACTATTTAATTTTAATTATCAATTTCAAACATTGTCTAAGTCATTACATAACAGTTTAAATATGAAACGGTTAGCGAAACAAATATGTGATCATGTAAAAGTTGATTTCATAAATGATCGAAGATAGATTTTTTTTAAAACGTCACAATTAAGAATTAAAAAATACTGAGACATGGTATTTTAAATGATAATTTCTTTATTTACACATTGATTAAGAAAGTAATAATACGCGTTTTCTTGATTAAAATTAACTTTTTTCAAATCTCGATGTGAATATCAGCCAGCAACATTAAATTTAACATTTGCTTGAAGATAAACGTTCTTTCTTTTAATATCGTAAAAATATTCATAGAAATTAATTTATTAATGTCTTTTTCAAATTTATTTACATCTTCCAAAGCTGTGAACATATTGTGTGATTATAATAATATTCAAGGAAAAAATGAGAATATATTACACATACAGTATTTTTTACGGCGATTTAATCTTAATTATGGTGATTTTTTTATTAAACTCAAGTTTTTAATTTATTAAAATCTTAATTTAGTAAAACCACACAACATTTTTCTTAGCTAAAAATTTAGAAAAAAATAATATTCATATGATAATAAAATAAATTTTATTTAATCACATTTATTTATGTAAAGAATGATCGCGGAGCAATAGGGAATGTAGCAATAAATTATCATGTAATTAAGTAATGTTTTCCTTTAATTATATAATAGATGTATGTTCCAATTATATTTTCCATCGCACTTCACTTTTGTCAGTTAAGAGAGGATAGAAAGGGTTCATGCATATTAATGGAATAAAATCCTTTTACAGTTTATTTATACCATATATTGATAATAAAAAAGTGCAAGTAGATTTAAAAAAATTCGGAGCTATTATAATCCAGTTTATTTTATTATAAGTCGCACGCGGAGTGGCGGTTGTTCAAATTGAAATATTGTATTTAAATGAAGGAAATGGTATCATATTTCGGAAGTTTTTTGTACTATAGATTGAACTAGGATAAACAAAATTCGGTAAGAATAAACAAAGTGGTGGCAAAAAATGTTGAAGAAATTAATTAATAAATAATTAATAAATGATAAGCACAAGATAAACTGGATTGTAGCAGTTCCAAATTTTTTAACTCTACTTGCATTTTTTTATTGTTAATGTATGGTGTAAATAAATTATAAAAGAATTTCATATTCCACTAATGCATACGTTTGTACTAACAAGTCAAATTTTTCAGACTTTTTGTAGTTCATTCGAATTTTTGAATTAAAAACATGGAATAACAAACAAAAAGTCACAAAAGAACAAATGAGAAATTTGATAATAGTTAATTCATCAAAATTACTTTTAAAAGAAAGGAAGGAATTCGGCATTTTCTACAGTTATTCTATTGTACAATAAGTTAAATATTTCACGAAAACATCGATAGTACGTCATTGACGTCACTTTGTTGTTTATAAGGCATGTAGCGTGCCGCGTACAAAGTCACCGCGCTATCATTCGCACGGCAACACTCAATTGTAGCAGGTAGCAGCGCGAGTGTCTTTGTGTATCTTCGCATCA
The DNA here is from genome assembly GCA_901521435.1 of Crematogaster levior. NCBI lineage: Eukaryota > Metazoa > Arthropoda > Insecta > Hymenoptera > Formicidae > Crematogaster > Crematogaster levior. The sequence continues at coordinate 556,161 of CABEGB010000158.1, forward strand.
TTTCTTGATAATACTAAAAATTTCGAAAGCATCATGCAAATTCGCGTAGCGCATACATGTGAAATACTGGAGATTTAATATCCTGAAGAAATTCATGTTAAAATGATAAATTCAGTAATTTATCATTTTAACAGAGAAGCTAACATACCCATCGCCAACGAATTAAACGAACTGTAGCTGTATAATTTTTTGCAAATAACATCTTCCCTCCCATGAATATAATCCTTGACACGGTGGGAGGGTTAAATACTCTGAGGGTATTACCCAAGCAAAAATCTTGTTCTGCTTGGATAAAAACTGCACGAGGAAGTTAACATATCCTATTTGATTAAATAAACGACCTGCCGGCTCGTCACGTTTGCTTCGGGAATACCGTTTAAGTTATCGGATTAATGGATTTTTTTAAGGCTCCGGGATTGACAGGATTGATCTCCATGGCTGAGAGTCGCTCGTGAGGGGATTAGTATAGGATTTCAATTTATTTTATTCTTCGCTGGAAGAGATTTAGAACTAAAACAAATCTGCAAACCTGTGGTTCAATCCTAAGCGGTAAAAGTTCGATCGATTAACTACACAATCGATCTCGTCTTCTTCCACTTATCCTTTGTCCGGTTAGCTATTGCGATCCCGAATATACTGCCTATCTGAATTGCAAGGGGAAACGCTATTAACTTTAAACGAGGTTCTCGAGAAGATCTTACATGGAGTGTCATGCAAAAAACTTTTATTAATAATTAGTCCAAGCGCGAGTATTATCTGTGAGTTTCTTGTGAGTGTCCTGTGCAATAGGAGGTGCAGGAGGAGGTCTGATAACCTAACGTCCTAAGAGGAAAAAAAGACATCGAATTCCGACGGAGTGAGCATTATCTACATAAAATTAATAATTTTTTCCTATTTATTCGAACCGTTTTATTTCGATAAGTTAGAAATAATTAGAGAAAGAAAAAATCATCAAAGTTTTATAAAAGTTTATTCTTCTAAATATCTTTTTCGAGAAATAGATAATTATATTAGTAAATCTCATTGAAAGGTGAATTAAAAGTTTGATGCGTATAAGAACTCTTTTTTTAAATATTGATCATTTGAGTTTTATTTCAATTTGAATTTCCTTGTGTATGACTACATTAGTATTATAGCAGATAACTCCGCCCGTTAACTGACAATGAGTCAGAAAGTTTTATTTTATACTGAGATAACAGATCTATGAAAAAATATGTATCTAACACATATGTACATATCTATAGATCCACGATTAATAATAAAAATACATATCTCATAGAGCTTGTTTTAAAAAACGAATAGACTAAATTAAATTTTAGATATTTAATCTTAGATACAACACCATTTATTGATTTACACAGTGTATACAAGGATATGAAGCTCGTTAAAAGTTAGAACTAATCTTATCGTCACTGTTTACATCGCATTAAGTATATTGAGAACATTCTCACCAAGCACGTGGCATATTAATATAACGTTTATAATTGGCTATGTCCATTATATTTTTTAATTAGTATTCAGTATATTATATCTAATTGAATTTTTTAATTTATTATTTAAAATATTATTGAAAAATCAGAGGAAAAGTAAAATATAAAACTTTAAGAAAATTTTGACTTTAATTTTGACTTTAAGAAAATTTTAATTTAGTCTATCCGTTTTTTAAAACAAGTTCTATGAGATATGTATTTTTATTATTAATCGTGGATCTATAGATATGTACATATGTGTATTAGATACACAGTTTTTCATAGATCTGTTATCTCAGTATAAAATAAAACTTTCTGACTCGGTCAACGGGCTGAGTTATCTGCTATAACACGTTTTTATTGGTAAAGCTTTTATAATATTTAAATTTCATATTCATGTCTTCCACGAACAATCATTATAGTTTATTCCATTTTCCAAATAAGAAAAAATAAATAAATCGCATGAATTAAAAATAAAGAAATAAGAAACTAAAATAAAATAAATAAAAAGACAAATAAATTAATAAAACTGACAATGTAATAGAAAATAAGTATATAATAGAAAAAAATTATAATAATTAAATATGTTTTATTTGCCTATCTCATCTCTTCTCAAATATTTTTATTCAGAATTAAGTATTACAGATTGGTGTAAAAAGAAATATTTATTTCAAAATATAATGTAGGAGTGCTATATTCTTTTTCCCTCCAGTCTCTGTTCTACATGTTCTCTCGGCATAGCAACGGTGATTCACCGTTCACAAATAATAGCAATTGTGACTTCACCGTTGTTTCACGATCGTGACTGCCAAACGCACATTTGTTTAAAAAAAAATGAATGCTCTTAGCGCGAGATCTAGCGAGCGTTGGGCTGAGCGCGCGTGAAAAAGTCAGTCGAGCTCGAGCCTGCATCTATGTGAGATCGGATTCTAAAATATACCTTTTTAATCACTATATCGCGTCTATTTTTCTTGTACGCCTGTATTCCCCACAATAATATATATTCAAAGATTGTTTTAATATGCATGCGTCTGAATGAAAGACAAATAAGAAATAAAAAATATAAATTATACAGCAGAGAGAGATTTTATTCAACTTATTTAAATCGTGTTATTGATTACATTGAATTCCCAACACTATTTTTTGTAACACGAATATCATTTCCGATATATTTTTGTCTGCTGAACATGAATCTATTATTCAAATTTGGTTATTATAATACAATTACAATTCTGAGAAAAATGACGTGAAGATTTCAAAAATTGATTTTGAAGAATTTCATAGCAGCATTGTAGAACCGACGCCAAATTAGTTTTCTAAATTTCGTTATTGCCACGCACAAATAACTTTTAGCTCTAAAATGCCTGTTGTTCGTATGATTTTTCAATGTCAAGATACGCCTGAGACAGTTTATAAACCATATTAGATGGATACATGGATACTGCACTTACAAACACATACACGATTACACGTACACGAGAACGGATCTCCGTCATGTCGTTGATCCTAGATAATCCGAGTACGCGCGTGCGCGTCCCTTTATCTTCCTGCCATATTGTATTTTGTCAATTTCATATTGCTTTTTTATTTAGTATAATCCTATTATATTATGTAAGTACAAAAGCACTTACTTTCCATAAAGTATTACGGAATAAAATTTTTTTTATCTCTTATAATTTTTCATGTTACATCAAAATAATTAATTTTGAAGTATATATGTATATGTATATACCTCATATATATTCATATATACCTTTAAAATAATTTTAGTATGGAAAATGAGTAGTATAGAATATAAAAAAAAGAAAATATTCGATGTAAAAATATCAAAGCAGTAGCAAGGAAATGAAAAATTTATGTGGATGCACAATAATAATTATACGTACAAATCATCATGGACTTCATTCATCCATGTCTCATCTGATAAATACTTGTTGAGATTAAAATAACAGTAAATAAGTCATAAATACAAACTTTACATATCAGATAAATACAAATTACAAAATCTCGGTTTGCGTTAGAAAAATTCATCTATTATTTTCGAAACAATTATAATTTCTTATTCATATTGTTCAATTTAATTTCGCGGGAAATAATTTAGATTTTTTTTCGTCATTAATGAGCGTAGAAAACTATGTTTATATTATCAGTCGACATTGAAGGGTTATGTCTTTTTCTTTGGCTACAATACAGTCAAAAAAAGTTATGGCCAAGATCAACAAAAGGTAAAACCAATCTGATCTGAAAAAAGAAGAAATTCACCAAAGGTAGGTGGCCGACCAAAAATTACAAGAAGTTTTTCCAGTTTTTTATTTACGTGCGATGACACGTAATTAAAAAAGGGAATAAACGCGACCGATGCCGAAAATTAAATTGTGATTAGGTCACATTTACCCTTAACATTGGAGTAATTAGGTATCCCACTGGATTAACCAAATAGAGTTCATCGTAGGTCGCGAATTACAATAGGAATCATACTAGTTCACTAGATGTGTCTAGAACGAGTCGAGTAGTTTCTTTTTGGGGTACTATATATATATGTGTGTGCGTGCGTGCGTGTGTGCGTGTGTGCGTGCGTGCGTGTGTATATGTATATATAAATATCTGATCTTATTAACGATTATAAATGCAATGTTTTCTTCTGAATATAGAATTTGCTTAAGAAGAATATTAAGAAATCCATTTCTTCCATTTATTATATATGTTTCTTTTGTTATTAATTTCTTATTTTTGTATACCTTGTTTTGGTTGCAAGTTAACATTTCGTCATTAATATATTATTTTCTACATGTTTCTACAATTAATATCTTTGTATATTTCTTTATATATTTTCCTTACATTATTTTGTACTTGATATTCTTCTATTCTTCGCATTTTGGCATTTAATGCCACCATTTTTTCCCTCCCTTTTGCCTTTTTTACAAAATAAATTCTATTTTATCGTAAATAATCATATAAGTCATAACAATCGAATTTTTCTCATGTTCTTTGACATGACTGTTGCTTCAACAAAGGAATCTTATTGTTATCTTTTACATCAAGTGAACGTTAGCAATATTTTGTACCGGTGGGTAAGAGAAACGATTTTCATTATGGAGAATTATTTCTCGTCGGATCTTGTAGGACGTGACGCTTAGTTTTGTGCTCCATTGGAAATCGGGGGTTTCAGTTGCAGGGCTGGAGTTAATCTCGGTTTTTCTTCTAGAAGCAGTGGTTTCGACAATAAATTAATGACGATTACCAAAGAGTTCTTTAATGTCGAGTCACGAAATTAATTACACATCACATTTTAGGAAGATTTCCTTCTTATTAAGAGTTCTTTCATTAGTATTGGCAATAGTATTTTCTTTCTCTTAATGTTAAGAATGATAAGGTACTTAATAAGTTCATCATTTCATAAAAGATTGTACGTAAAATTTTTTAAAATTTCACTATTATCGGTTTCGATTTGTTCCGAATTGGTATCTGGTAATTGATGCTTGCACAATAAAGGAGCATTTAATTATCCTCAAGTCTTCATTTATAACCATTTTTCAATGAATATTGTGCTTTTTTTTAGCAAAAATAAATATTCTATAATATTCTCCCATTGTTATAGATACTCTATAATAAGAACATATTTTTGTACGTTAATTTTTTTCTAATATAATTTCAAATAATAATGATAAAAATTGATTAAATTAAAAATTAAAATTTCACAAAAATTTATGAACTGCATGGTAAACCTATAACTATTGATAATTCGCTGTCGAAATTACTGCTATCGGAAACAGTTTGGAAGATCTGGAATTTATTCCTTCCTGCAACGAAGTCCCTGTTTGTGAGTAGCTTAACTTTCTACATTAACATATAATATTTTGAGTAATGTTAACTTTATTATATATTATAATTGTAATATATTTTATGTCATTTCTATTATATTTTGTAATTATATTGTTAATTATTAAATAGTAATTATATTATTATATATAATTTTATTTTATGTTGAAAATAAATTGTAAATTAGAAACTAAAATAATAATAAATAATGAATAATTAGAAAATGCATAAAAAATTAGATATATTTAATTAAACATATAAATATATCTAATTTGAATCAGCGGTCTTTTCTGTAATTTTAAATTATTTATTATTTATGGGACTGATGAAGAGACTCTATAAGTTGGTTTGATTTTGTCGGATAAAATAGTCCCGAAATTATAATATATGAATCCGATTTAAAATATTTAAAACTTAAATACGAGTATATATATATATATATATATATATATATATATATATATATATATATATATATCTCTCTCTCTAATCACAACAATATATGATAAAAATGGAGCAAATATGATAAAAGTAGAAATATATGTAGAAGTATTATGGTATATTATTGTATACATGTATATCTTTTATACATATATATAATTGTATTTCATTTTTGAAATAACATGTAAATTGTAAATTTGAAAATAAAAAATAAAAAATAATAAAAAAACTAAGAAATAAAAAATGAACAAAGAATACTATCAATGGAATCAGCGGGAGTGATGAAAGCGCCTTTAGATTAGTTTGTTTTTACTAGATACAATCTTTATTCAAATTTAATATTGAAAGAATAATATATAACTGGAAAAATTTGTTTATATATTAATAAAAAATTAATAAATAATACCATGACTCTACAGTTCAATTTAATCGAAATATATTACATGCGCAACAATTTTAGTGTACAAGGAAATTTTGATATTAAAGAGAATTGTCGAAACCGCAAGAAATACATGTAATAAATATTCATAGGGCAACAATAATCAGAAAATTTTAAGTACATAGCGATACCTGTACAGTACATGCAACATATTCTCAAACAAGATAGCAACAATGTAGTAACCTTACATACTAATGGATTTAACAGTTTACGAGCCGAACACGGCTTTTATGAGAAAGTTTGTAGAGCTTTTGCTTTGTGCACGATACATGTTACCTGTCAAACTTTGTATAGGATCAACCGCAGCTAATTGAAAACTTTATCGAGTCATGAATAAAGAAATCGATCTTGCATACAGGACAATTATGTATATTATAATCATGTTTCATATAAGAAATAAGAAATTAAACTTCTTAAAGAAAAAATAATTTTATTATATATAATAATATTATATATAAATTATACATAAATCACATAGATGTTAAAGAGAAAAGTTCAGCAGATTTCGTGTAAAAAGATCTAAATTATAATAATATAAAAGATATCTCTCATTATTCATTTAATTTTAATATAGATTAAACTTTAATATAGATTATATGTATAAATTTTAATATAGATTTTTTATTAAATTTGAAGTAAAATTTTAGTGAAAATGTCGATGAAAGTAGATTCTGTGTTACAAGTAGTTCAAAAACTTTTCTTTTCACAAATCAAATTTCAAAAAAGACTAATAAATAACGGAATTGCATTTGTTGCTTAAATGGACTTTAATAGAATTTTAATTCAAGGCTTGATGATAAAGATATATGAAAAGTTAGAAAATTGAAAATATTGATCTAAAAAAAATTGTAAGCTCAATTGTAAATTAGTTGGAAGAATTGTGAAAGTTATGAAAGTTAAGATTGCAAGTTATAGAATATTCTGTAATAATTCTAATTAGACATCGTGTATGAGAGTCTAAAACTTCTGAAGACATATCGACTCTGATTAGGTAATAAGTGAAAAGCCATTGAAAATTAACAGCAATTGTCCATACATAAAACTCTAAAAGCAAATGTTTTTTCCACCAGATTAAGGATCTAATATCTGTTATTGTCCTAGCCAAGCGGATGTCCCTTTTCGCTCGACGATGAAGTCGTTCTCATAAGACCTTAAGAAGCCAGCATAATCCTCCGACACGTCTTCGTAGCTAGAGAAAGGTTTCGTTCTCGAGGAATATCCGTCGGGATTATCCTCTCCGAGCGAATCGAAGGCCGAGAATATCAGGTGTGAATCAAGATGATTGATGCCGGTCTGATATGGGTTTTCACGTGCTCGCGTCGGTCTCGGCCGATAACCCCGTAAAGTCGCTCATTTTTCACAAATCCGTCAAAAATTAGCGCAATCTGACAGGACAGTTTGCTTCGCTTCTCAAGAAAGTCGCTGTCGTAACGGAGTTACGGAGCAGCTTAATCTGTCTGAGCAAATAAATGGATCGTCAAATTGATTGCAAGTAACAGGTAACTATTCGTCATATACTTAATTATGGATAATTAATCGTCATTCATATAATTATTTTCAGCCTTAAAGTTTATTAAGTTGAAAATCATCCACAAATTCAAATTCATCTCGGATTTGTTTTTTCCTTAATACTAATATTACAAAATAAGTTTCACGTTGTTGCCTATTCTATTTATATTATAATAATAATAATAACAATAATAACAATAATAATAATAATAATAATATAATAATAATAATAATAATAATAATAATAATAATAATAATAATAATAATAATAATAATATCATATAATATAATAATATCATATAATATAATAATAATAATAATAATAATAATAATATCATATAATATAATAATCATAATAATATTAACAGAAAATGAGTACTGAATTTATGTAATTATTTATGATAGCTGGTTACGTTTCGAGCGATTTCTGAAATACGTTCAATTTCTGAGATGCTTATAAAAAATATTTATAGCAAAATATAAAAAAATGCATCACAGAAGATGAGCAACATGAAACATAATAGACGAAATGGAAGAATGAATTACGCGTCGCACATCACGCGAACATGTTTCCATTTCTTTATAGGTGCGAATTTATTATTGCGATTCGTACATTGCATTTTTATTTCTACGGAAAACGACATCGTCGATCACGGAATCGTTGGATGTGTTTTCTGCACGAGCAATACAAATTATGAAAAAAATTCGCAGAAAAATCAGTCACTGAAGAACCACTTCGTGAGAATCTGCTATTCGTGGTCTTTTTATCGCAAACAATAAATCAATTAATTCTAGGAAAAATTAAAAATTGTTTTATTAATCTAAAAACTACATTATCACGTTGTTGAATGTGCATAGAAATAAAAATCATGATAAACTACGATTGCATAAAATTTGTCCTTGGAGGAAACAATACGTAGAAAAATCTACAGTCGCAAGAAATGATGTCGATGCATTCTGTACATTACGCGCGCATTAAATATTTATTACGTTCGCGTGTACTGACTGAAACGACAGTGTGAATTCATCTCGCGTGTTATGTAGCGAGAAATTCGATATTGAATTTCCCCGACTGCGCCTTTCGGCGCACGTCTACTTGTGAGAGAAGTACCTTAACTTTTCCTCCTTTACGGCAAAATTCAAGAAGGTAAAAAAGCAAAGAGACATTCCTTACCACAAAATTGCGACGAAAGCTCAATGTACGCCGAAAAATAGGTAGTAACAGACGGAAAATTGAACGTAATAAAAATGATGATTAAATTCATTTCCGCAATGTTATTTTTCTTTAGTACTTTTAGAAAAATGTTTCCAACACTATTTTCAACATCTTCCAACCGTGTACGAAATAGAGACAGATCAATTTTTCGTAAAACTGTCATATAAGATTTAAATCTTAATTTTTTTTACTTTTTACATCAAAGCATATAGGTACATATATTATTTCAAATTAATAACAAAAAAAACGTAAAATAATATCAATAAATTCCAATTAATTTGCTTTCATTTCAATATAATAATATATGCATAATATTATAATATATTAAATTCTTGGTCTGGAAAAATTTATAATGTAAGACAGGAATATATAATATATATGCGTTGGTATAAATAAATAGTATAATACATCTGAAGGACTATTTCTAAATCTACACGCTAGCAGTTATTTAAAAAATATCAGTTTTATTTCAAGCTGTTCTATATATAAAAGCCATCTCAAAATCGGACATCTCCAATCTTGTGCTAATCGATTCTGTACTTCGTTCATGTCAAAAATGACATGGCTTTTTAGGAAAATTGCTACTCCGCGATAATCTTCCCGAAGGATTCGCGTATTCGGGACACGTAAAATCCAACGAGGAACGAACTGTGAGTCCCAAGCAAAGCTCGACCGGAAAAGTGATGGAAGAATGTAAATTCCGCGATTGTAGAGAATGGAAGACCGTCTTGATCGGATAAACTCTCACGCAGTCAAACGAAATTTTTTATCTTAATCTAACGATCTTCATTACGCGAAATATTGCACTCGAGCGCAGCTGCGGCAAATGTTGGCACGTGGAGATAGATAAGAAAAAGATTAGAGAAATGAGAAAAATAGATGCGCGAGTAAATAAATCGCGGTTTGACTTTGCTCTTACTTGAAAAGATCGGTGTACGTTTACAAAAAGTTTAGCTTTAAATAGCTAATTGTTGTATTTTATTTATTTATGATTATTATATTATTATATACCTGTACATTACATAATTATTTATAAAATAAATTGATTATTATTACTTTTCTTTCAATTATTAGTTTCAAATAGTATACATTTGATGCAAAGTTGTTGTTTGATGCAAACAGCATTTAAAGACTTATGTGTCTAACAAATAATTATAAAACAGAAAATCTTTATGACTGTCGTGATATAACACGACAAAAATTCTGAAAAAAATTGAAGAAATAATGAAATATCCTAAAATACAAGCGTTCACTAATAATTAAATAATAAATATAAAAAAGTACCAAAAATAATAAGATTGTTAACCCTAGAACTATAAACAAAATGGTAAAATTTACCCAGACTAACTTAGAGAAATATAAATTTTAAAGAAATACATGTGTTTCGCTTTTTTATTGTAACTTTTTTCAATTTTATTTAATCGCAAAAATATTAACATAATTATCTTCCTCGATGTTTTCTACACCAATTTAAAAAAAAGCATGGAATTCTGACTCTTTCAGAAGTTATTGACAAATAATTTATTGACAAATAAAAATGCACTGAATAAAATATTTATATTATAGATATATGTTTAGGAATTACGTAAGTTTTTAATAAATGTTTAAAGTTTGAAAGTTAATGAAACATTTAAATCGACAATTTCTCTTACTTCATGAAATGAAAGTCGATGCAATATTTTTACAAGTGAATTTGTTAGGTAACCACTTCGTCCACAAGACTCATTAGTCTTGAAAATCAAATCTTAAAATTTTTCGGTTGATTCTTGATCTTTCGTGAATCGATTAATGTAGTCTTTTCGGATTATTTGGTTTAAAGAAGAAATAGGAAATACGATCAAGTTTTCAGACGCAATCGGATGCAGAAGCAAAACAAATGTGATTTAATAAGTTGCGATTGTTTAGCCATTGCGAGAAGAAGATTCTGCTTCTGAAGAAAAGAGAAATATGAAATTTCCATTGGCGTCACATACATATTTTTAAAAATATATACATGTATAGAATTAATAAAATTATGTATTTAATAATATTTAATAATATTTAATACTAATAATATATTTATTACTAATAATAAATTTATACTAACATCTATAAATTATAGTAATAAATTAATTTAGATATAAAAAAAGATTTCTTATTTGTAATTACTTAAAAGCAATTTTTTCATTTTCTAAAAATTTGGCTTTATGAAATTACTCTATTTCAATATTAATTAATTTCTTTACGTAGAAAAGTTCTACACATTAAATCGTGAGTTACATAACTATAAACAATTTTTGTCATAAAAACACATGGTAAACAAAGAGCGTATAATGTTCAGACTTTTAACAAAGAATTTGTGGCGACTAAGTTGTGAGTAATGCCGAAAAAGAAAATAGTTAGTCAAGTTATCGGACGCTATTGTCGAGTTACTGCAACTTTTTCTACACGTAGAGAAGAATTTCGTCGCATTAACGCTCTCACATAAAATATCGTCGTAGAACAAGAACGTTATTTTCAAGCATCACGGAAGTTGCTGTTCACGAAGTCATATATATGTCATATAAATGGTATGCTATCTAAATACTGCTACCTAAATATTTAAAATTATTCTTTCCAAAGCAAAATTTTCATACCAAAAATACATAACTGAATTTTGTATTTATGTTAACATAGTGAACCATCATGATTACAAATTGGATATTAATTTAATTCTTGAATTTTGAAAGCATTCTGATGACAAAAAGGGTATTTAAAGTATAATTGTATATAAAGTATGGAATTAAAAACTAAAATCTTCTCAAATTTTAAAAACATAGAAAGACGTAGAAAGGAAAACATTAAGTCAGAAAATTTAAAGAGCTAACGATCTAAATTTAACATTAAACTGTAGATCTCAAAAATTGAAGATATTAGGATGTAGCTCTAACTATATAAAGCTCTAACTACCTAAAAACCTTTTAATGAAAATGAACAGAATTTACAATTCCTTTGTAGATCAGCTGCTATTGTCTGCAATTTATAAAAACAATTGTAATAAATAACAGAATCCATCTTTCTCTCCTTCTACTTTCTATCTTTCTTTGAGAAATAATGTTCATTCATTCTGTGTCAAAATTAAGAGTTTATTCTTCAAGATGATTTTAGTGACTTCACGTACGCTTTTCTTTTCTGACGGCTTTGAAAAATTATTTCCAAAGGCGAAGGTGAAGTTATAAGACGATGGGTGAAGTATGAAAGAGGATTTAACGAGCTCATGGGAAATGGACCGTGAATCGTTAGCGCTAATTCTTGCTCAAAGATGTATGCTTTTTGGCCATTGACTAGCAACGGTAGAATATAGCAACACAGCGAGAGCGGATGCCCCTAAAAGGATCGTAAAAAAATCTTTACTCTTTTCAGTTTATCATCTCAAGTTTGCCTTTCTGCAAAATAATTAACTGCATAAAAAATGTTGATTTTACATATAAAGTTATGTTGTTGTAAAGTGTCTTGTTTTAATAATAAAATTAAATTAATTCCTGAGGCAAAATAAAATCGAATTTGTTATAATAAAATTCATCATAACGAAAATATAACATAACACATTTTTAAATACTTGTCATTAATGATTTTAATACGATTCGATTATCGAACAATTATATCAAGAATATAATAGTAATTGCTGTACTATATATTATCAGAATACTAACTGCAAATAGATCACGACGAATTTATGGCGTAAATAATGTTCTTTATGGCCTCGTATACTATCGTCGGTATATAGCAAAGGATTTACGTGTTGACTATTACACGTTTTACAGACGTCCTTAGTATACTGGGGGTAATATCTTCTTAAAGCATTTTTATCACGACACACTTCCTACACGTATTGCATCGAAGGTGGCTGGCCTCATAATACGAAAAAGAGAATTATAAAATATACGAAATGGCGATTGTCAATTAATCCATAACAACAGCAATCAGAGTTCAAGCGAGTAAATTTATCAAGATTCCAATTCGTTAATATTTATTTAATTGATGTTTCTGAAGCTATATTTTGACATCAATATCTCCTACCATATATTATCCCAATACATATTACAGTTTATAATTTATATTATAATTTATTTTATTATGTAATTCTTGTATTATTAATTCATAAAAAGATGTTTTAAAAAACTCTTCTTTTTCTATCTTCTTAAGGCATAAATTTTGCATGAGTCTTTTATATATTAACTCTTTCCTTGATGGCATCGTAATTTTGTTACAGTTTTTCTAAATTGCATGAAAGTTTTAATCACGTTTGCACGAGAAAGAAAGAAAGAAAGAGAGAGAAAGGAAGAAGAAATTGCTGCGAGGGCGACATAATGTCGTATTATGCACAATAGATAAATTTTAAATTTTCAAGTGTTCCGACAGTTCACGGTTTCACGCGTATATATGTATATATGTATGTAAAATATGATTATCCGCATACTTTGTGGATATGTATAACGAAAGTTTCGGTAGCTAGAACGTTCGTTTCCCTCGTGACCGTAGATAAATCAAATGTAATACAACACAACGAAATTTCACTCGAAGAATCGTAAAGTACCTCTGCAGCTTTGATATCTTCGCGGACAAATTCCCTTTCAACGTTTCGCGCTTTACTCGAGTTTTGCAAGACGGCTTTAACGATCGATTCCGATTTGATGTACCCGGTGATTTTACAACATAATTAAAAGAGGCAGTTGATGGCATATAATCGCTGATAATAATCTGTGTCCTTTACAACGAGATATACACGTTTTAACGTTTAACGAGTTCATCGTAATTTATTAAAGCGAATTCGCTCAGCATTAATGAATTATAACATAATATTTACAATATTAATTGCAAGTTTAATATTGACGTTTAAATATGAAATAAAATTCTTTACAGTAATAAATACTATTTTATTCATAATTTCACATCTTTCAATTAACAATCGCAATTTTAGACAGATACTAGGAAATCCTAGTAATTAATTTTTTTCACGAATATCAGAGTAGCTGCCAATGCGATCTTTGAAATTTCCTCGAAAACTTATCTCATTAGAAGGGTCATTCAAGATATATCAAAAGTTGCAAACGGTAACTATACAGTTTGCTAAGATTCATCGTTAAGAGAAGTGAAATTATGAGAAACAAAAGGGAATTTCCAGACATACTTGCCAAACCTTAAAATACAGAAGTTCCATGTCATTAAATAAGAATAAGTAAACCTCCACATGAGCAGATAAATTCTTCTTAAAAAGTAAGAAACGAAATGAGATATTCTTCTAAATAGTAGTTCTTTCATCATACTATTTTTTCTATTCAAATCAGTTTGTTAACATAAATCAGTTTGTTAACATAAATTTTATCTCTAACCATACTTTACAGCGAAGAAAGAAAAGTAATGTAGCATTTTTGCCAGAAATCCCAAATATTTTTATATACTTAAAATAAGACTTTTCTTAAAATCTCAAAATTGTTATAATTTTTGTACTATTTATACATATTTTTCGTTGTTTATGACTCTAAACCATTTAACTTTTCAATTTTAATATTATTTCGTATTTTCTGCATAATCCACCACCACTTAGCAAAATTATGTGCATCTAACTATGCAAAACGACTTGCGTTATTGTGCATTTCGGAGATTAACTGATGGAATATTAAAGATGTAGATTGCGTCTTGGAAACTTGTTGGTTAGAATCCGCAATTCCTTCCGTATTCCGCGCTATAATCGAATTAATAGTTACCATTATCTTGCGCCGAGAAGTTGAATTAAACTTCAGATTTTACGTAGCAAAAGAAATGAATTTCTCGAACGTAGATATTCAAGGAAAAGTTTGCAGGTGCTTTCCGTCGCTAAAACTTAGAAAAACTTTTGTGAGAGACACTTTCTTTTAGTAATTTTGTCTTAGATAATATAAAAATTAAAGGAAAAGCATAATTACATGCTAAAAATTTCTTTTGTCAAATGAAATATTTAAACTGTTACTGAGATTAAAAAAGTCTCTGTATGTAATTATATAAAAGAAAATAAGCAACGTGAGATTCTATGATAATTTATGGCTTTACTTACTATTATTTTTGTCTCTTCTCATATCCGAACGATAATAATACCAATTTTATCTTCAAGAATTTTAATGGAAATCGGATAGCTCTTATTATTCCACCGATGATTTCTGCAATTCCCTCTCTAGTCTCTTTATAATCGTCATGCATGAGAAATCTTGCAAGTTTGTGTTCATCTTCATTGTTTTATTTTCATGGGCGTTATTATCATGAAAATACAATGGAATCTAGATAGAATCGTATGTTCAACCAAATGTGGAGAAAGTAGTATCGCAGATCGAAAGAAATTATAATGTCACTGGAATAGAAAATATACAACTGCCTTTTTACAATTATGTACATACAATATGCTTCAATAAGAATAGAGTAGAAAAAATTGCAGATATCTATATATCTATATTATATTTAGAATATAATGAAAAGGATATGTGTGTGACAATAATACCATGAAACAAATACATAAAAAATATTCCATAATTTGCTTAATTTTAATGAGAAATTTTTGGCACATTTGAAATTGTAAGAATATCTTATGTTTTGCTCACTTTTTTCAAACATTAGAAATGTTAAGCTTATTTCGCGCTTTTAACTTGATTATCTCCTTGCTTCGAAGTTAAATTCGAGTCTCGTGGGACGGAAAATACGTTTAGTTAATGTGCCTCGTACTCACGTTCCGGATTCTTGCGCAAAACATTCGTAAAAATACAAAATTGCTCTTGAGTTTTATCTTGAACAAGTTGCGATGTGTAAATAAAACACTCGTGTCAGAACCTTTAGCGGTTAAAGCGCACTTTATAGCGCAAACGCCAACGGTGACAGCATGAAAATTTCATCATTGCAAATTTCACGTAACCCGATTAAAAGTTTCTCCACTTTCATTCGTGCTGTTTCCCTGTTCTCGATTTATATCGATTCTTTTCCGTGTCGCTCTACCGTGAATTTTTCTTCCAAGAATAGGAAACAAAGTGACAAATATCCGTGATATTGATATTTGCAAGACTATTTTTAAGATTGAATTTACGACTTGTAAAAAAGTGCGAATTACTGTCGCAACTTTAAGTTCGCTTTCCAGATTTTTTAAAATTATTATTAATTTGTTTTGCACAAAGAATGGTATTCATGTTTAACACTGTGTTTTTTAATACTAGTAAAATCATACATTTATAAATATAAGTAAAATATATGTGTAAACATAGAAAATCTATAGCTTAATTCTACAATTAAGGTGACTCGAGTAAATTCTCTTTGCAATGTTCTATTTGGAATGAGAGAAAATCCAAGTTCATTCCCTTGCGTATTCAGGTCTTGGAAGGATCCCATTAAGAGGCTTGTCGTACTAGATGACGGGAGTAGCCACTGGCGAGAGATGGGAGCTTTACCCGTTTCTAGAACGCCTGGAAGTGTCCTTTTCAGGAAGATGTGGGTAAACACGTCTCGGCTACATGTCGCTTCTAAAATCGCGACTCATGAGCGAAAGAGAATCCCTTGCACTCAGTTGGCTTGTCGCTTCGAATTTTGATTGATCGCACTGATAACATTTTTCCTATTAATACGAGACCAATTCCAATGTCAGACATAATGTCACTGCTACATTTGCAAATTACAGTACTAGGATTTTAAGCTTTACAATCCCAGAAGCCACTATAGTGGCGTGAGGGGGAGCATTTTCACCATTCAACCCAATGATGACATTGATGAAAAAGTTCTAGCACTAAAAACAAAAAAGTCGATCAAAAACCGGGACTGTAAAGGTTAAAAATGAGAGATAAAAACATTTAGATGTGCGTGTATCACAATGATTATTAAAACTTGTTAATTTTAAAATACTTGGAATAAGTCAAATGTAACGTAATTCATTTAAATAAATGAACTAAAAATAGTTGCTAATATAATTTTAAATTAATTAAAATGTTATATAAATTGACATTGTAGACACAAATCTCATATTTAAAAATTTATGTTAATTTTATACATCAATATTAATTTCAAAATTAATGTTCTAGGATTCATAATCTATAATTTATATAGCTGCGCAGGCTGTAATTTCATGCAAACACGAAATTAGCTTCTCTCTCTTCATTTTTAAATACATTGTGTTATTCGTATTACAGCGCCTAATTCGTCTTTAATTTTAATTTAATGACTTATCAGAATAATGAACTACCTCAATGCTGATGGCAACAGTCCAAAAATGTTTCAAACTAGCAGCACAATGATGCATGTGGTTTTGGAGAATATGCAATGTGCCCAAAATGATTTATTGGTCGATGTTGTATGTGCAGAAATCCTGCAAAGATACGGCCGATGTGCGAAACGTCTTTGTGCACTCGAAAGTTAGGGGCATTGTTGGACGGAATCCAATGAGAATCGTGTGTTTATGACAAGGGAAGATATTCAAAATTAATGTCATTATCAACAATCTGATGTTATATGTAATTATTATACATAAGATACTTCCGTTTTCCATCCAATCACGAAAAATTAAATACGAGAGTATAAATAAAAAAGAATGTTAGTTATTCACTATTTATAAGTAAGTCGAAACAATAGTTTTTAATTAACTAAGCAAGATTATTTGCGGAAGCATAAAAAGTTTAAAAAAAAAACAAAATTTTATCTTAAATTTAACTTTGAATAATTTTTCCATATTCCTCCGTTTTTCCATATATTTCGAGATATATTTATCAACATATATTTATCAACATTCAATTAATATGAAATTTTCATTTGTCAACCAAAAAATTACAATCAATTATCAACCATTAGTAAAAAAATCGCCTTTAAATTTAAATTCAGAAAAATCTATGTTTAAAAAAAAGAGCGCGACTTTGAATCATTACTAAAATATTTTTATACAAATAAAGCATTGATCTCTTTTTAAAAGAATATTGTAAATATTTTATTACATTTCCTAAAAGCTGGACTTTACTAAATTTTGTACACAATGGCATGTATGTTCTAGAGTTAATATTAAACTTACTTCTCGAAACTAAATATTATTTGTTTTGCATTCAACGTCGACGCAGATGGAAATTAGACAGTTACATTCAGCAATAAACACGCGGTTGTAGTATAGGTCGATATTTTTGAAATTGTGAAATAGGAAGTTTGAAGTGAGGATGCATCATATATCACGTATTATACGCATGTTTTATGTGGTCACTGCAGTACATTTTATGACGATGCACGTGCGTTGTCCTTTACGACTCTCGAAAATTTCAACAAACTTGTCGCGTAAATACGAGATATTATATTATGAGATAAATATTTGGTGTTTCAGGAAAGGCGAAACAACCCTCCCCAAATAGGCAAGCGCGTAACTCTCCTTCGAAATAAAAATCCATAAGAAATTGCAGTTGGTATTTTAGGAGTTATTTTATACGGATTACTGGGACACGCGTAATTTAATAATATCGCACGAAACATTAGCCTCTACTAAAATAGTCACCAGCGAGATTATCTTATTTTACAAGACATCGAATCACCACTACTTACTGCTGCTAGGAGTAAACAGCGTCGGGAGCGCAGGAGTTCGTTCAATAAATCTCGAAAGTGCACATTGTGCTCTAGCGCGTTATGAAAGCACAATGAAGAATAAGATGCGTATGAGAAGAAGTAAAAGCACAAACTGTCAAAATCTTATAATGGATTTTCTAATGTATTCAAAATAGATATTTTCTTAAAAAAGATTTCAAAAAGCATAAAATTATAAAGAATTTAAACGTAATAATAATGAGATTTCATTTACTGAAGAATTTCGGGTAGCATCGGTTTTAAATTTGCTGAAGAGTTTGTTAATAATTGAAAGAAACTAAATGAAACCAAGATACGTCAAAGTATACATTTTAGCAGTTCCATTTTTTGTAATTACGAGATAACAGATAAAAATAGTGTCATGTCGCGCATTGTACTTGTCACAGCTTCCGACTTAGTTAATCTCGAAATATGAAATGGCCGTTGTTTGTCTTCACGTTTACTGTTACACGTCCACCCTTATCGTCCACGTTTTCGCAATTCAAAACGTAATTTCATTTGAGCGATCGTTAAACTCTAACATGAAATGCATGCGGTCGATAAATTTCCAACGGTGTTGGTAGTTAAAAAATCACGTTAAGTCTGTTAAATGAATAAATTACGGGTCCATGAATAGTTCCTGAATTCGTACTAGCATCTCGGAATCCAGATGCGAGAAATAAATTGTGGAGCATTAAACGGGAGATAAACCTTCATTTTAAAAAACCAGTCTGTTGTCTCTACATTCATCTTTAGCTAAAATAATTAACACAAATATTACATTATTTTGACCGTAAATTACATAATAGTAAGAAATATATCTAAAATCACCAAACAGTCACATCTGGATCTTAAAATAATTAATATATGTAAGACACGTCTCCTCTTCCCCTACAAAATAATGACAAGTAAAATGTTCAGAGTAAAATGCTTCAAATTCTGGCGAATCTCAATGTCATATTCTGTATGAATATAAAATAATTTTATAAATAAATAAATAAAAGTAGATGTAGTAAACTAATTCACAGCGGTAGAATATAACTTAACAAGTAACAAGAGAAAAATGGAGAGTCAAACGCGGTTAGCTGTGCGTGAGTTAACTTTATATAACATATATATAATTAATAAAAAATTCAATTTAAAGTTATAATTCGTACGTTTCAGCTATATTTTAAGTCATCTTCAGCAAGGCGGTAATAGACAAATTATTAATATAATTTAATTTATCCTAAGGAAGAGCAAAAAATGTTTATTTAGATTACACATTTAAATAAAAAATATGCAAGTACCAAAAGAAAAGCATATAGGAAGAATATATTGACCTTCGTGTGTATATGTATATTTTAACACACCCGAGTGCCTGACAAAATTTGGATTGATAGCGAGAAGCATTTCGAGAAGACGTAAATGCCTCATTAATAATTGGTTTCGTTATTATAAATGTCACTATCGCAAATGACGGCGACACGGCGGATGAAAATAAGTGAGCGAATACACGGCAGGCATTGACAAACGAGAGTGCAGAAACGAGCGACGTCGCTGACCCGTCTTCGCTTGCCGCGAGATCCTCGCGAGTAGTCCATTCTCCTGTAAGCACAATGCGATTTCCCTGCTTCACAACTGATCAATGGATCCACCGGATCGGGATTGATGAGAGAAGAATGGAGAGTGAGAAAGAAAGAGATAACATCGGCGGGGAAGAGGCCGCCTTGAAATCACACATTAATCAAGGTAGATCGAGCAAAGGAGAAAAAAAATTGATGGATCATTGTTCGTCGAAAAACAAATAACTTTGTTACCTTTTTATGCAACCCTTTACATGAATTCACCAGCTGGCAAGACCGTTCCGTTTATGATTACGTGCGATACACCTGCGTTCTCGAAAGTGAATAAAATCCTTCTCGGTTTTGTGATGGATTTAAGCTTAAGGATCATACAATACATACATGGGATTTGTTCGCGCACAATGAAGACAGAAATTGATATGATACAAATTTAATTTAAAATCAAGATTTTTAATTTTAAAGATTTAAAATTAAGAGTTTACATTAATTTAATTTAGCCTTGCATTAATGATTTTGTTAAATCTTATCGGTCTAGCAGATCGAATTCTCGAAATGCATTTGAGTATGTATGTCATAAAAAGACGGAAACAAAATTATAATCAATGTTTATTTCTTTTAATAATAAAAAAGATAAAATTTTATATTTCTTTTCATTAAATTTTATAAGATTTTATAAAAATTTTGAGTTTGAGAAATATTTACATTGAACTATGGAACAATCTCCCAGAGCGACAAACAGAATATTAAACTTTTTCCAACAGATATGCAACCATTTACAATATTCATTTAATCGCCAAGTGCTAAAATGCAATCGATTACATCTTGTATTTATGCATAAAATTATTAACATATGTCCATACAATTTAATAACATCTCAATTTATCGCGATTGCAATTAAAAGACAGTTGGGATTAAATGCATCGTCCTGTAAAGACAGATTAGTGTTCAGCACTGCACCCACGCATCGATAAGTCTTGAATTATGCACACCGGCATGCCAGTATTCCAAGCTGCTGCCGTCAGTGTTCATCGAATATATCGAGATATATCGCATAGGTAACGCTATTATAAGCTGTCCCAGCATGTTTGTGCGTAACCGAAACGCTTGAACAGTTTCGATGCAGCGAGCTTAAAGCTCGCGTCTATACAATATTTCGCTATTGTATATTTAAAGTCTTCAAAACTACGAAAGCCGAAGGACAGGTGAAATGAATCAGAGAGTCGGTAACGCGAAAGAAGAACGAAACGCTTTGCCTACGGGGTTGCGAAGAAAATTCGTTGCTCACAGCTCGTAGATGGGGCGTTTATCCAGGTCAGAAAAAGTACGGAGAATCCCGCGAGAGAGACGTCTTAGAATTAAGTGCAACATTCGAGAGAAAAGTGTTTCCAAGGGAGCGTTTCCGTCTCACTCGGCTTAGTAGATTAAGTGCATCACGTATAAATAACGTAATCCATTAATTATTCCTTTTCGATAAATGGTCGCGAGGGTCGTCTATTTTTCTCGAGAAATACTAAGAACTGATTAACTGCAGCGCACAAATAATTTATTATATTTCTTGCATTAGTTTCAATCGTTAATCTACACAATGAAATTGAGATAAAGCAGATATAATGATAACAGATGTTACAATTAAATAAATTTTCAGCTCATTGTCGCATATAGTAGTATTTACAACAATCTCGTCGAAACACTGTTATTCGTTGATATTCGTTGCGATAATAATAATATGAATAATAATGACACGATACAACTTTTGCTTTAATTTAAATTAAGCTCTACATGATTTTTTTTTCTTCAAAATATCATTTCATGATCATATCTTTCATCACGTATTGTAATCGCATATTTTTTATCATTACAATATTATTTATGATCTCAATATTACTGACAAAGAATGCTTCGAGTGATTTTTCACGGAGCCAAGAATAAGAAATCGTGGTTTCTCCAGAGAGGCAGAGAGGTCGCATCATCTTTCATCGTTGGGATTCTACTGAAATTTTTGCGCTTCTTGTCGATCCTTTTAACCTCGCAGAATGTTTTCCAGAAGTCTGCTTGGCCGGTAGGAAGGGCAAAGAAAGCTTATACGTAATGAAATTGTCGGTCGAAGACAATGTTGTTCCTGTCACCGCGGAAACTGTAATGATCTTGCGAAAACAATAAACTCCCTTCGAGAACTCCATTACATATCACTAAATAGTTACTAATGAACTACATTATAATCCATGAATCAAAAATATATCATATATTAATTTATATATTATATATTTTATATATATATATATATATATATATATATATATATATACACGTTATAAATACAATATATAATATAAAGGATATAATTTTTTAATGTGTCGAAATTTTTGTGATATTCTTTACAGAAGTTCTGTATGTATCTTTTAATTTTAATATCCAAAATGTGTGATATAAATTTAATATAATTTTTAAATAATAACTTTTTTATTCTAATGATATTACTTTGGAAAATTCCTTTAAACAAAAACTCAATTCTTAATTTTTTAAATCAGGAAATAATTTAAAATTTTTGGAAAGGGATTTTCGATGTTCCGGTTTAGATTTGTGCTATGTAACATGATGTACGAAGAATCTCTACTGAGAATCTCAATATCACGAAATATTTCCAGTTGCGATAATATTGTGATATTGATTATTACGATTGGCAAATTGCGATCAGCGAAAGGGATAAGAGTCGGTATTTCCATTCCTACGTCTTCATCGACTTTCCAAGATTATTACCATTTGGCCAACGATGTTTCCAACGAGCTCTTGAAATGCACGAGATGCAAAACGGAAGTGCATCTGAACGACAAGCGAACTTAAACAGTCATAGAAAGACAAGCGCAAATCCTCCAAGTCCACCAGCAGAACTTTGTTGTGATAAGATAATAACACTTGTGTTTGTATGCGGTAACGGAAAAGTTGGATTTTCTAAATCTTCCCCTTCTTACAATTATAATACAAGAATTATAAGTGACTTTCATGACAATTATTTTCGACGAAAGCTGTGCAATTAAAATCTAAATTTAGAAATACAGTTCAAATTATTAAATTTTCACATTACACTGTGATCTTTTCTCATATCTTCAGTAAGAACACTTTTGATTTCTTTATCTGGAAAAGTGTATACTTTTACAATAACATAACATAATGGAAAAACACTTGTAGGTCAGTGGCCACGCGTAAATCATCCGTTACATCGGTCAATGATGCCCCATTCGATCGATGTGATGCCCCAGGTGGTCTATTCTCGTATTATCGGAAAACAATGAATCTAATGTCGTCATAGAACTAGTATAGAAACGTGTAAAAAGAGTCAAAAATTCTATCCGAGTTTGAAGAACAGTGAAGAACAGTCGGAGAATATAAATACAGTCATATCTGAACGTGTGTAACGTACAATGCTTTTCCAATATCAGAGATCTAAACACCGATAATCTGTATTGCGTGCAGATATGGATGATAATTTGCGATGAAACTGCATACACGATTCTGTATTTTATTTTTTGTCCAACTCACCAATAATATATTTTCAATAAAAACAAAATGAGGAAAACATGTAATTATTTGCAACGCTAAAATTGTGACTTTGTCGCAAAAAATCGAATTTATAAAAATTAGTGATATCGAAAGTATGAAAATAATTATATTATTTTACTATATTGTACTATTGTACCTTCGTCGTCCCTTCGTCCCGGTGCATGATGAAGCTAAAAGTATTCACTCACGTGTATTTTTCGAATATCATAAGCAGAAAGGAGCATGCATTGCAAAATTTCCGAGCGGATAAAGTTTCCAACTGCAATACTATAATGCGCTTCGAGCATAACGACGTCGCGAATCGTAAAGTCGCAAATCAAAGCGCGACGGATCTGCCGGATCTGCTTAACATGTATGGAATTTTTCAATAAGGAAAAGATAGATCAGGAAGCATTAGCCAGTTTCTCCCGTGAATCGCAGCTGGCAGTTTCGGAAAAGATCCATTTACTTGTTCAAACAAGCGATGCGTTTGGTCCCGATTTTTAACCAATTAAATAAATACGCTCTCGAAATTTGTACAATTATTCGCGTATCGTGAAACCGAGTTGAGTGCATACAATGCATTTCTATGACACAATACGTCAATTGCAGGTGATAGCAATCAGCTTTCCATTGTGATATTTTTCACGTTATGTCACTCCGGATTTCGCATTCGTTTTAAATTGACACGATAAATTAATCCCCAACTGGGACTGACTAGTTTGACCGCACGTGCTTAGAACGCAAGGTCTAACAATGAGACAATACAGCAGATATAGCGGTTCGAGAAGAAATAAATAAATTAATACAAAATAGAGAAGCAAAAATATAGAAAGCTTATTGTTGCCAGAAACGAATAAGCCAAATTAATATGAAACTTTCATTTGTCAATTAAAACTGGCAAATAATTTATTCAACAAAGGAATATGACTGACACTACATGACACGACAAACGGTCGAAACGTCGTGTCGTGTAATCAATCATATTCCTTTGTTGAAAAATTATTTACCAGTTTTGGTCGACAAATAAAAATAAAGAAATATAATTGAAATGATATACTAGTGATAAAACATTAATTTTAATAGATGTGAAATTCTTTTCAGTGGTAAGAAAAACGAGGAAAAGTAATGGTCGACAAATAAAAATAAAGAAATATAATCGATATAGATTTCGTTAGATATAAAAGTCGTCTGATGTTGGTGACAGTAAAGAAAGGACATGTCCTTTATATATTTGTTGTTTATTGGACTGCTAATTATATATATTTGAAAAGGACCTAAACCTCAGGTCGAAACGTAATAAACGTCAATTAATATATCACTATTATCAGTTATTACTTTTCCTCATTAATTTTAATATTATTATTATATTATTGGCCAGTACTTTCGTTTATATAAATCATGCACTTTATATCGACTAAATAGCATGAATTATAAATTTTTTTTCGAATAGTTACATTTTTTTCACACATTACGTTACATTTTAATTCAATTTGTTATTTATATTAAAATAACAATTTAAAAAAGGCTCCTTCCCTTTTTACATTGAATTAGTGTGGATCGTAAACATGGTGGGACCGTATGTCTTCGGCAAATTGTACTTTTTGCTTTGGCGAACCAGCCACCTTAACGGTCGACCTATTTCCAATGTCAGCAATCCCATCGATCAATCAATCGAGCATTTCGATCGGTGGTCGAGGCTAATGCGACACGACGAGCGATGAGATGGAGAGCCGAGAGGTTCCTATGTGGATCCCTGGGCACTCGAGCGGCCAGAAAACCTATGCCACTTTCCCCATTCAAGTTGCCTATCACATCGAATCACTGTTGGTCAATTTTTTTTCAATGTGTTTTTTCAAACGTGTATCATTTTTTATATCAAACGATTTTATAAGATGATAACTACAAATACATGTGCATATATTTTGTACATAGTTAATAGTTCAAAACGATATTTCGAATTTTTTTTTATAAAAATAATTCGGAGAGAAACAGGAAAACGTAAATTCAAATTTTCATTTTTAAAGTAAAATACGCGAAAATCTAGGTCAAAAAATTTTATTTAAAAGTTTTGATTCAATTTAGTGCATTTTGTAAATTGCGTGTTTGTTAAGTACATGATTAAAATTGTAGAAAAAGTTTCGTCTCGCGGAATGTTGGTCGAAGACCAATGCTACGTTATGTATACATGCTGTAGTAATGTGCAGACCGGTAGTGCATAGCAAGTGCACTCTCTACGTAACTGCCGAAGCACATCTGTGCATGCGGTTCGATACAGCAGAATTGAGGGTGGATCAGGGTGTATGTATGTACACCAAATTGCCGGTAGCTCAATGATTAATCACTTCTTGCAGTTGCTTACAATCTCTAATTACATTACCACTGTGATACTCTCCGCATGCGTTATATGGTGTTATATATAGCGCGTTTAGAGAATTGCTCATTTCCTGCCGATTATTCCATCATTTCCTAATAAATTGTATGTCAAATTTGTACACAGACAGAGAGAGAGAGAGAGCAACCTCTTCTTCTTAGCAAAATGATTGAAAGGAAATTTTTTTGTGTCTTGTTAATTTCATATCTTGTTTTTCAACATTAGAACTATTTTCGTAATTGCACAGGCGGTAGTATACACAAATATTATACATCAAGATATTAGAAATTCTCATCTTCATTTAATTGCTTTTATTTACATAAGACATTTGTACAAAAGAAAACAATTATGATAACAATTATGATAGATAAAGAATAAATACGTAATGCTCAAAGATTTAAAAAGAAATTAACTCTGTAAGCAAAAAATTACAATTCCGTGAATAGTGAAGAAAACAAAGTTGTATTTTAGACAAAGTATAGACTTGACTTCACACATCGAGAAAGAAATCTTATCATAAATAATACGAAAAAATAAATCCCCTTGCATTACGTAATAAAAATTATTCGTCAGAATAAATACCAAAGATTTGTTAACAAATTAATAAAACAGAGAGAAATATCCGTCCAATATAAAAAGTTGAAATCGCCTGATACGGTATTTACATGTTAATATACACACTTCGATGCAACAAGATGCAATAGGATAAAATGAAGTGTGAACTGCATATCCAAATTGTTCGAAACTCTGGATTTGTACTTCGTTAGCTCATACGGTGACTATTGACTTTTTTCCGATACTTCCGCCTCTCAATCAAACATACAATGCTACCTTATAAATAGGAAAGTTGCACATTTCGACAAGATTTACATTGAGAAAAAAAACCTGCACAAATAAGTCTGATATTTCAAATAAACGAAATACGTTCAGATATTAAGCAATTGATTTAATTAGCGCAACAAATAATATTTTAACAATCAACAAGTAAAAAAAGAGTTTTAAGAGTTTAACGCGGTCGATGGTGTAATTTGTTCTTTCGATCTGTAATAAGGTACGTAATTATAAATCAGACGTTTCGCTCTTTGAGACATTTTCAGCGAGCAAAAATAATTCAATCAAGATAATTATACGTTCTCCCGCGAGAAATGAATGAGTAATTTTATAATTTAGTGATTTAAGTTTCGCGTGATATTCCGCAAAGAAGTCCAAATAATATTTTGTTGTTTGTATATTCGATATTTATTATTTACTAATCACGTCAAATTTTAATTGTAACTTATTATTATATCACGTACTGACAAAATTGATATTTGTTCAGACGAGAGTATTCTGTTCGCCTAATTTTCTTTATTTTAAGACATAATTTCGTTTCTTTAAAATAAAATTATAAACATGTATTGGCATCCGTGTGTTAACAATAATTAAAACTGTTCAACTATGATTAAGTTTTTACCATTAACCATTTTATTTAAAATTATCTAATTTGTTTAACTTTGCATTTGATTGTCATAATATCGGCTTTTACATTTTTACACATTTATTATTATGATTTATGTAAACGCGTAGTTATTTTACCAAGAAGTTCACTTACTTGCACTGGGATGGAATTTAGTCATTGTGAAATGCGTTGGCACTCGCTTGTAAAGTACTGCAAGTGACGTCACGGAAACGACATATAAGCGCATTGTTCATATGCGAGTGGAATGTGTAAAACATTATATATATATATATATATATATACAAAAAATTTAGCCAAAGTTGTTATGCAAAACGGTCTCGAAACTACGCGCATTTATAGCATTAAGTACATCGAATCATACAACAACTGAATACAATGCACTTCCTCATATATCGTTCTTTGCCTCATCTCGTTTATGACTAATAAATTTTTCACCGTCAAAATAATGAAATATTAACGGGTTGTTGATTTTGTATATTTGCAAGACGTAATATGACATTAGATTTATCTTAATTCTGTTATGAAATTAAGTTTATGACTAATTGTTATATGTTAAAATAATATTTTAACGGCGAAAAGAAAATTTAGATGATTCATTATCGTTACACGCAATATTCGTCAAATATTATTAAATCATAAAGTCTCTAATTTTCATGTAAATTATGGAAAGAAAGAAAAAATGCAAATGCTACAAAATAAATAGCAATATTTTGTATTTATTACTCATTTTTTAAATATTTTTAATTTATTTTAATTGTATTTAATTGTATTTAAAATTATGTTTTATAAAATAATTTCATATACTCAATATTTTATATAAAATAAATGAAGTTCTCCTTTTGTAAATCTTTAAAAAATATAGAACTTTTAAAAATAAAGAACTTTGAAAATAAATATGTATATTAATAAATTAAAAAATTAAATTATATGAATTAATATTTTAAATATCGAATATATTTTAATAATAAATAAAAAATATTAATATAAAAAATATTATATTTTAATAATAAATAAAAAATATTAATATTAAAAATATTATTTTTTATAAAAGAAAATTACACGTAAATACTAATCAAAAATTCAAAAAATAGAAATCTTAAAAAAAAAGAAATATAATATCTGTATCAATTAATATTAGGTCTTATTAAAAAGCAAGGTCAAAACCAAGCTTTTCCAAAATATTTTGTCGCAATATATCTCCTTATATAACTAGTTATTTTCCTTATAATGACGATCGTGTTGAAAAAAATAACAGGACTAGTGATTTCCTTTAAAAGTTTCGATATTCGAACTCCAAAGCTTCGAAGATTCGATATAATTAATTTAATGTAATAATAATAATACTGCGATTGATACACATTTATAAAATTATATGATAGAATTCAAATAAAATTTGTAAAATAATATTACAATTGAAATGTCGTTAAATTAAAAAATGTGTTTAAAAAATTTTTATTTTTATGAAATATTAATAAACAGCAGCAATTTTTTTTCTCAACAGTATTTAAACAAATAACAACATTATGGTAAACAATTTTAACGAAATGATTATAACGTTAAAAAACTATGTACTTTTATAACTATAATTGAAAAATACGTTTATTATATTACGTTATACATTTATTACATTACATATTTTTTGAGCATTAATTGATTCTTTTTATTTACTTTTTATTTTTCTCTGAATGAATGTGCCATTTACATTAATATATCTTTTGAAACGAAATTGATAAAGTAAGGTCCTAGCTTCGAAATTAGAAAAGTAAGTCTTACAATTAGTGTCAACCCACGTATCTCGAGGGATAGGCGCACATTCTAAATTGAAAAGACACTTGCAAAGGCATCAGTAAAATCTCGGTTAAGCGTGAAATCTCACAGCTTACATGAGTGATGATATTAAGAAAACTCACTCTCGTGTCCGCAAAAACTGACTTTGGTTTCTCATTGTCATTGAGGGATAGATTGAAGTTACCCGAAATTGAGTGTATGTCGAGGACGATAGCATCTCGGAGATGAAATCTTGCGAGAAGAAGAAGATAGAGTGCGAAGAAGGAGCAACGTAGGCAGTGAGAAACTGAAATAGAATCTTAGAAAGGAGAAGAGAAAAAGAAAGAAACAGATGTGGCGTGGGAAACTGGACGAGGACGAGAGGAAACTTGAGAGAGAAATATCGAGAGAGAAAGGACAGAGAGCGAGAGGGAGGAGCAGCGGCAGTTCAGAAGCAAGGGTAACGGGGGAGGGTCGCGGCTTCGAATCAGGGGTTGCTTTCAGAGGAGCACGCAGTGCTCTCTCGTCTCGCGAGCCGGGAGAACGGGAGAGAACGTGCGTGCCGGCTCGCAGAAAGAGGATAGTTTTCTCACACCCTCGGAAAACTTCTACCCTCGTGGCCCCCGTCGCTCACTCCCGCCAAAAGAGAAACTCGCGACGAAATCGCGACAAAAAAAATCGCGCCGGCTGTGCCAACACCTTTCACTTTTCTTTTTCCTCTTTTCGTCTCTCCGTTTCTCGCACCTCTTTCAAAATCTGGACAAGACACTCGGGAATGAGACGACAGCTGATTAACGCGTCGGGATATAAGACCAGGTGGGAGGTCAAGGGCTAACATTCGTATAAACAACGTGATCTTCGAAGTATTCCTCGATATTTTAACTTTCGCTTTCGCGGAAATACTCTCACATTGAAGAATGTTGCTGAAATCCCGATCAATTAAAACGACTCAAACTTAAGTGAAAAAACTTAAGCTAAAGATTTAATGCTGGTACAATGCGATTCTCAGGCTGTTTATCGGGCACAAAAATCTCGCTGAAGGAAGTTATCGGCTTAAAGATCGGCATGTATTCGCGATTGATTAAGTATCCTTAATCCTAACCGATGCATTCCCTTCAATGATCCACTCGATCGTGAGTTGATTAACCTGTCGGGGATGGAGAAATTAACACAGTGAGTGCTTCAGTTCAGATACATGGCGCTGATACCACAGTGAGTTCGCTAATTAGCGATTTTCTCATATCATCACGAAGACGGGAATAATCATTTAGTAGTAGACCGTTTCCCCTTGTTTTCAAGTCCCTGGAGATTTCAATGAGACAGTCGGCTGTGAAGCAGACAGATTAACACGTAAACAGCTTGTAAGGAATATTACAAGCACAAAAATAGAACAATGTTTGGTGAAAATAATAAAAGAATCTGTGCATTAAATTTAAATGACAAGTGTTATAAGTATACTTATCACAATTAAGTTCTTTATTTATGACAAAAATCGTTCTATAACCAGATAAAAATATAAACAGCTTTAAAAAAATTATACAAGTAAAATTAATCACATGCACACACGACTCAAGTGTCACAAAATATAGATGTTTTTCGTAAAATTCTAATATAGAATAATAATATAAAATAATAATATAAAATCTAATATAGAATAATAATATAAAATAATATAAAATATAGTAAAATTAAAACATAATTAATAAAACTTATTTAAAGTTGTATAACGGTGCTTTTTAATGTATAACTACTACGTGAAAAATCACAAAGTGATTTATTAAAAGCATTTATGAATCTTCTTTCTAATCTTCTTCTAATTTATAATCTTGTAATCAATATTGAGCTAACGTCAAGAATCAAAACGATTAACAATTATTTGTTAATTAATATTAGAAACAAGGAAAGAGTAGTTACTGTGTTATTTATCGCATTTGAATTGTCTTTTAGATCTAACAAACGCTAATAAACGTACATCGTTCAAAACTCGGGCGAGAATGTGAAAAGGTTAACGCCCTAAAAGAATCGCAATAAGATCCCTGTGGTATTTCGGGGTGGAGACTGGTTGAGATGGACGCTTCTGGAAACTTTCTCTCTTTAACCTGTAATACGCGTTCAGGATTACTGTGTGACAATTGTCATAGTAAATGTTAAAGTTGCAAATTTAAAAGGAGTTCTATATTTCAGGATTGAACTTTAATTCCTCCCATTCTGCTAATTACATATTTAATATAGAGTATATCTAATGTGTGTTATTCTCAGAAAAACACATAAACCTACAAAATTTGATCTTCTGAAAGTTACAAAGAATAAAAGAACCTAAAATCTTATAAATTTTTGGCTTAAAATAAATTCGTCGTCTAACGTCATTCGTCGTCTATCACGTCAGGTCTGCGAGTGATGAATGGTTGAAATCAATTAGCGGAGGTGATTCCTATAGATTTTTTTGGATGTTGAAAATGGATCCGTTCTCCAAATTAATTTATCATCAGATTTTTACCTAACTATTAGTTAAAACCTAAAAAAAAAACTCGCTATTTTGATTATTTTTAACTCAATGAATTATTAACATAATACAGAAATCAGTGTAGGCAATTTTTCTAGATTTTTTATGCTGGACACAGATTTGTAATCCACATTATCACAGTTAGCAATTTGGTTAGATTTATGTATGATAAATAAGGTTTCCATAGCCCAAATTGATCCATTACGCCCAGTTTATAAGTAACGAAGTGTTATTCAATGTGAACAGCAAAAAATGCTATTTAGACTTGTTTACATTTTTGTATTGTATAGATTTAAGAATTCATGGACTATCAAAATAATGATTTTTGAGGGTTTCAGCTAATAATTACTAAATAATTTGACATGATAGACTAATTTGGAGGACGGATTTGTTTTCAGTATCCAAAAATCTATAAGAATCACTCACACTAATTCAGTATCATATAAATTTAACAATTTATTAACCGTGAAAAATGACCAAAAATGTGGTTTTTTTAAGCTTTTAATCTTTCCTTGTTAAAAAACCTGATGGAGCGTAATTTGAGCGGTGAATTCAGCATTAAAAAATTTAGAAGATTCACTTATACTGGTTTTTATAACTGACTCTTGTAGGTCTGTGTTATTATTTTTTCGATCTTACACAACAATAATGACGGTTCTTATTTTTTGAATTAGTTTGTCTTCAAAATTAATATATCTTTTTATCAACATTAACTATGAAATCTTTTATCATCGTACATGATAGAACTTATGGTCACTATTAAATTCTGTGAAAACTATGATACACTAAACATAAAAAATTAGAGTGTGAAAGCTTTGACACCTTCGTTTCATTCGTTCTCGTAAAAGCCTGTGTTACTGTTAACGTGGAATCGAGTTTTCAAAGAGCGAGAACGATAAACATAAAGACTCACGCTTTACAGCGCTTTACAGTTGATACATTGAAATAGTGGTCTTCAATAAATACAGGCCCAAAATACAGCTTCAAGGCAACAGTGAGATTGAATTATATTTGACCAATAACTAATTATTAATTAAATATAATTACTACTTCTTAGACCACAATCGTACTTTATTTTGATGTTGATAAATCATGCGCCAATTGTAATTTAAATATGATTGCATTAATATTACTATTTTCAGATTTTATTTTCTGAGAAATGTTATTCTAACAATTTTCACTCAATATAATCAACATTAATAGTATTTACATCTATAGTCAAATATTTAATGATTGATATCGCACACAGAAGATAATTACTTCTATTAAAGCATTTAGAAATTAAAGCAAGTTTAAAATTGTAATGTGTGTGTGTCCTTAATTAAATATACTTTGATATTTGTATAGTATTTAATGTAGAAAATAAAAAGTACGTATGTAGAAAATAAAAAGTTCTATAAATAGTATTTTTCGGTATTCGGTGGTAAAAGAAATTTGTGTAACGGTTTTCATCTTAGATCCAAAAATTGGACCTTTAATGTTTTACGTGATATTTGCAAATTTTTCTATACGGCAAACCTCAGGATAGTCAAACGAACAAACCGTCGCTTGCACACGGCAAGCAATTTCGTCAAGGGGGCTTTCTTTGTTGATCTTGGGTCGCGTGGGACTCTCGTTCTATTTGCTGAGCCGAAGGAGAGTTTATCTTTCCGGGTCGTGAATTCAACTTTATTTAATTATTCCAATCGGTACACTCGCCGAAATATCGCAACGACAGTTGAGTCCTCCATCACACTTACAGATAAAGACTCTGATTTAGAATACGGTCGATCTAGCTTGCGAGATCCAGCAAAACATGTGCAGCAAACCAGTCGAGAAAAATATCCATAAATATCCTAAATATCAATTGTTCATAAATTTAAAGTGACTAGTAACGCTAATACCTGTTCAAGTGAAATATCGTCCGGGCAAAACAAATGGGAGTTGCGGCTAGAAACTCGTTACCTTGCGCGCCGACTTCGTAACATTTGTCGACTCGATTTTATTCCACGTAAAATTAGCGAATCCAATTAAGCATGGTGTCTACCGAGGCAAATTTAATTTAACTCGTTTTTCTGCGCTGCACACGACGTGTTTATTATGTTAGTCGCGTCGCCGTTTCGGAAATTACCGATAAAACTGCGCTTTTTGCTAGGTCGGGGATAGCTAATTTCGACATAAATTTGTCGTCGCACTCGCAGAGGTAGACTAAACAGGGGATACGTACGTTCCTATCAATATCGAATTTGCCTTTACCTTCCCCTTTTGCGAGTACAAGAGACGATAAATCAATTCCCACGTAACTTAATCTTAAATAATCGAATTGAATTTCAAAGAGTAGGTATGTAAGTTTCTGTCTGCAGGCGAGTTTGTTTTTCTCTTCGAATCAGTTAAAAGTACGGAACACCCATATATATTATTAAAGAAAAAGAATGTTACAAGAACCACGTCAGACCAAAGAATGTGATTTAATGATTTAATTCAATTTAAATTAATTGAGTTTAATTCTAATTTATATGTAATTAAGCATACTTATAATTTGCTTTAATTTAATAGCTTCTCTAATGTTTATTTCTACAATGTCGATTTTTAATTTTAACCTCAGTTTTATGTACTTTTTATCTTCTTCATTTTTTTCATTTTTCAAAACTAGAAAAAGATGAAAAGTAAGTTAAACCAAGATTAAATCTACATTAGTATTAAATCTACAGTACTTCTACAGTAGTATTTAATTTACATTAGTAGAAGTAAACATAAATCCTACAATTAAAATTAAATTAATTTCATTTCGTGGTGCATGACTATAAATTCCCATCAAACTTCATCATTTGGAATCTCGCTTCTTCGAGTCTTG
This sequence comes from Crematogaster levior, assembly GCA_901521435.1. Lineage (NCBI taxonomy): Eukaryota > Metazoa > Arthropoda > Insecta > Hymenoptera > Formicidae > Crematogaster > Crematogaster levior. The sequence goes on from CABEGB010000158.1 coordinate 590,650, forward strand.
AGAGTAATAGAAAATCCCGTGAATTCTCCTGAAGTAACATACATAAATAGAATTATATTTTATCAGAGCGAGCACTAATTTTCGAACAATTCGTCCTCTCACCCCCGAATGCTTCGCCGAGAGAAAGGCGGGCTGGTAAGTTTCTATCGGTAACTGTTCGTCTTTTCCGTTCGCGTCGGCGAAAACAAGGAACAACGTCGTTGCTTCTAACTTCCAACCGAAACAGTTCAGTTCGGCGCTGATGAGTTCGAGCATGCGATGGAAACTTCGGCATGGTGGAACGTGTCCGGCGAACACAGTCCCGGACGCGTTTCTGATGCGATCCAGGGAAGTTTTCCCTGGACCGATGCCGATTGTGCCCGGGTCAGCAGGGAATAAAAGGAAATCCGGTTTTGATCAGACTCGATTACAGTATTTGTCCAAATTAGTGCTTGCCGGAGCGCAAGGGATATATTTAAAGCATTTGATTCGCGTTGCTTCAGATATAGAGTACACGGCGATACTACAAGTTTATCGAATTTATCCGAGAAACCAAAATTGCTACAAGTTACAATTAATACAAGTAACATATTATTTTTCTCATTATGAAAGTATACTGGTATTTGAAAGTGATAGAAAAACATAATCTTCTCTTTGCCGGTGATAATAAAAATTAAGATAAAATCAATAGCCGACTTCAAACCAGCATAAATGATGTAAACTTAAAGTTTTATTTTAATGTTTCGACCTATAGTTCAGGTTTTTATCAAAAATATAAAAGATGGTCCGATGGATGATTAAAGATTTAATACAATTACATAGTTGGGAGATGTAAGCACGTCTGACATCGGTACAAGAAATGAGTTTACATCATTTATGCTGATTTTACCTTAGTGATAGAAAAATTCATAACTTTAATTATATATACAGTGTAGCATGACGCATGGGATCGGATCGAATCGAAGAGAACTATGAAATGATAATCGTTTATCCATTAATCACGTCGCGAATATTAATTTAATGGTGACTGATAAATGAAATACTGTGTAACGAAGAATTCAAGACGGACTTGATACTGTGTAACGAAGAATTCAAGACGGACTTGATGTAATTAACACGCCGGATATCGGCGGCAGAAATATTAACGCATCAAGAGAACTAAATCGGGATGGTAGCGGTGACGGTAATTAATACAATATTCTATATGCTGGACCAACGAAGACGGGTTAAAATAATCCCAAACTACGTATGTATGTATGTATGTAAGAATATTTATTTCCCCTCAGGGTTTATAATTATATACAATCCATTCCGACTCTTGCGCTTTCATCCCTATCCATCGCTACTGCCTAATCCCAAACTACGTTTGCTTCGCTTATCTAAATATTAACACTCGCTCAAATCCGAACAAGATTCTATACACTTTACGTCACTTATGCCATTACAAAAGCCTTCGGAAATGTTGAATGTAATATCAAACAATGGACCGGTGGGAATGAATGATGCCAGCATATAGCTGGCAAAATTGTGCAAAAGCGCGTATTAAGTTTGATATTGCATTTCGCCACTTTGATGTTAACAAACCGCAGTATATACACGTTTACGTGCCATTAAACTGCTGTTTCATAAGATTTTTACATGTTATTTCCGAGTCATTCTATCGATATTAAAATGTGTTTCAATCGTGAGATGCAAGCTGTAGAATCTTGAACATTAACCAAATTTCTTTCATCTGAACTTATAATATATTTCAGTCATTTCATTTTTATGTGTAAAAGAAATAAAAATTTTACTTCTCTCTCCTGTCGGTAATATTTTCAGGCTTCAATATTTTACTCACATTTCTCTAATAATGACTTTACTGAAATATTGGTTTTTAAGCAGGTTGTCGTAGCAAAATAGATTGTAAACATTAAGTTTTTTTAAGAGATTGCATAGATTTTCTTCAGTGTTTTTATCAAATTTTATCCTCTTCTTCCATATTTGAGAGAATTAAACTGTAATTCGCTATTCATCATTTTACGACAAAATTTTTTGTAGTTTCTGCTTCATAGATGCCTTCAAAGATGCCTTTTTATGCACCTTTATCATTAATGAAAGATCAATTAATTTTGTCCGAACTGCTTTTATTGGTCAGACATGCAATAGACATTTCTCTTTACTAGTTCCTCTTTAATTGTTTCATTCTCGTTAATATTTTTCCAATGTTAATTATTTACTTCTAAATCGCTGCCAAATTTCTTCAAGTAAAAACATTTCTCGCTCAGAGAATTAAATATGACATTAAAATTTCCCAGAACACTTTAGAATTTGAGAAGTCGTTTAATTTCTTTTTCTCCTCTTCGTGGTGCAGCCCCCCTTGTATATCCGTGCTAGAAAATTAAACTTTTCAAGGCTTCTCTTATGCAGAAGAATCACGACGCGAACATGAGGGGCTTTAAGACAAACATAAAATGCGATATAGGATGCTTTACATTCAGCGCACGTTTTTTTCGTAACATATAATCCAAAGATAGAGATAATGTATGTAAAAAAAAATGGCGCTTGCTTCAATCTCAAAACTAGACTATTTAACGCTAAAAAAAATTAAAGCTCGATAAATCTCAAAGAAGTAAAATCTTGTTTCTTCGCTAATCTTAAATAAACTCTACTTTATCGTTGGATTATTTATCTTCCGATAAAAAATGAGAAAGGACGGTGCAAAAAAAAGGCAATCGGACATGATTAATTATACATTATACCATCCGACATTCTTTCCAATAAGATAAAAAAAAACGAAAAAAAATACATATTCGTTAAGCATTCGTCAAGAATTTATTGTAAATACTCGTAAAATAATGAACTCTTTGAATACCAAAGCAAAGAAACAAAAAAGGTGGAGGAGAAAATCTAATCAGTCATAACCTAATACAGATAATTGCCATTAATATTTCTTTTCGGGAGGGACAATGTTGTGGTTTTAAATTTCTATATCATTTTGACATTGGATGTAATTATACAAATATTCGATATTGATTAAAAATATATCCCCGAGAGAAGCTCTTTATAACGTGCTAGTTATATTATCAGTTATATTCTCGCGACAAAATTAATTTCACTCAGTAACAATTAGCAACTACTGCCTGCAGCATGCAGTATTTCCCGTTTGCGTCATAAATTATCCAATAGACAGGTGGCTTCCATGGAACTGGCTCTCATGTAAAAGTGGAACTTCTCTCAATTGTAAAGCGAAATCTGTAATGCTGTTTATGTAGCTGGTAATTAATGATGATTATCCGCTTTACAATTCCGAGTATTAGGTTGCACTTGCATGTACGACCGTTCTAAAGATCACATTTTTATTTTAGTCGTGACTTGGATAAATAGCACGCGAACACGTGTTAACATATACAGTACTGGATTAAATTAAAAATAAAGAGAGTTGGATTAGTCTATTGCATTTAAATCTTTTTGCGTGTTCGTAGATAATTTTTTTAAATTAAATAACTAGTAAAACTAAAAATATAAAATTTGCATACAACTTTTTTTTGGATACAACTTTAATAATATAAATCCATTATTTAAAAGTTTATTCAACAAAGGAAATGTTCATAAACATTTTATTTTTACTTGAAATTATATAATTGTTTAAAATTGTATACGTGCCTTATAAAAATATAACGCAAAAGATTTTTCATATTTCATTATATTAGTAATAAAACAATTTTAGAACAAGTTTTAATAAAAAATGTATGCGTCAGCACTCAAACAACTGTATTTCCGGGTAAGATTATAGTTTACTTTTCTAATGAGTAAAGTTTTTTCGCGCAATCATGTTTCGTGAGAATTATGTTGTGGACAACGAATATTAAAAAGTAAACGCGAGAATCATGGTCGACAGTACTGTAACTTCTCGTTGTTTAGCATTGGACTATTTCCCCCTTGGGTGTCTGCAGCTTCTGAATATTGCAACATCATCGTAGTTTGTAGCGCTTTGTATACCGCGATAAGGGCGCGCTATTTGCAAGATGCAAAACCAATTACATCGTCTGCGAACATATCGATCCTATGCATATCCGTGACCGTTGAGTGCTTCTCCACATCGTCTAAAATTATTCGATCTGAGGTCCGTTATTATTATTATTATTCAATCTGAGCCTTGCTTTCTTTCCAATGTTAAAATTGTTCAAATAAAAAATATATCTCACTCTTCCATTTTTTGTCCAATTAAAAATTGATTTTTTTCTCCACGGAAAAAATCAATTTCTTAGTTATTTATATGATTCGGAAATAAAATCATTTGTCTATGTAGAGTTTTCAATACATTAACTAGGCAAGAATAAAACTTTAATTTAAATTTTATTTCAAGCAGATTTAGTTATCAAGATTTTAAAATTAAATGTGCTTAAAAATTAAGAGAGAAGAATTACATAATTTCTCAGTTTTAATTTTTCTGAAATCAGTTGAAAAAGATATAAATCAATTTTTGATGAAAATATCATCAATCGATAGATAGCATTACATAATTACAGAAGCATATGTAAATATGTTGTTATCCTTGTTTACTTGAAAAAAAAATTAAAAATGATGTAGAGACGAAAGACCTCATAAAGAGGTAAGAAAACTAATTTAACTTTTAAAAGAAGCTAGTTAGATGTCATAAGTCAAGAATTTCTGGTGAAACCGAATAAAGACTTCCTGATCGCATCTTTTCGCATCACTATTATCTCGAAAAAAAAACATAAGAAAAGTCTCATCTGCCCAAGAATTTTCAAAACGGCTCTTTCGTCATGGAGGAGAGATAAAAAGAAACGTCTTCTCGTTCGTTTGATGATCGCGGAATCCTTGATAAGCACTCGCGAGGGAAACGTTACCGCTCTCTTTTTTGCTTATAGACTCACTTTATATCTTACCATAATAACGTAATAGTTCCTTAAACTATAGCGCATCGTATTCGAGTACAATGTTTAAATACACAACTGCTATAATGAAGAAATCTAAAAAAATGCAAATCTAAAAAAATAGTTTATAAACTTTAACTTGCGCTGTGTTTTTTTTTATTTCTTCGCTACATTTTGTCTATTTATATAGTAGATAAAAGAGAGTATACATGTCGAGGAAAGAACGTAATTTTCCTGAAATAATTTTTACGTTGTTGATATGCATTTCATATGTGTTGATATAATTTCGAAAAAAAACATACACTCTAAACAATAATATAATAATATAGATGCGTTTCAAAATCTATCTGTAAGAGATATTTCGTTTCTAACAAAAATTGTGAAAGTTATTTCAAGCCGAGAAATCGGATGCTTCGCATAAAGGAAATGGAAATCGTTGCATTAAGGCTCGCGCAGGATTAAAGAAAGATACGATTTGGAATACACACACACACATACACACATACACACACACACACACACACACACAGAAAGAGAGAGAGAAAGGGGGTGATAGAAAGAGATTCGCGTCTGCTTCGCTCGAATTTCGCGATACACTATTGCATGAATACGACAAAGCCACCAGTATTACCGGCTTGATACCTCTCTCGATACGTGTTCTCGCGCGACAGCGAGATAGTTTTGCGCTCCTGTCGATGCAGTTTTGCGCCTCGTTGCATCACGGCCTGTAGCGCTATAATCCGGTCTGTATTAGAGACGAAGGCACTGTTACACGAAGTAAATGCGAACTGGTATGCAAAAGCCGAGGATTCGTTTTTCCGATAAATTGCATCGTTCAATGTCGACTTTAGAGCATTCATCACTGACAATGAGACGTATGATTCGATACGCTACGAGACGATCATTAAAATTATGGTAGAGTACTTCTTCTTTTGTAATATTTCGGAATAATTTTTCCTTCTTCCTTTTCAACACACTGACGTGAATTTCTATTTTTCCATTTCTCGACGTTAGAGAGAATAACGAATTACAACTATATGTTTTTGAAAAAAAAAGGTCTCTTTTGTCACCCCGAATACATCCCTCATACAAACCCCTGGTTTCGTTAACGATAAATATTTATATTTTATTGTGTTTACATCTCTCTTTTCGCACAAAAGCATCTGTCCGCGCGAACATATCGCGGTCGATTCGTCCGTAATTTTTATTCAGTCTTCTGTCTTTGTGATGCGCTTCTGCTACAAAGCAGTACTATCGAAAAACAAGTTGTGTTCTCCACTGTTATCGCTATATGATGGAACTTTTAGAATTTATTGTATGTTGCACCAACGTTAGTTTTACTCAATACAGCTTCGGTTGTCTTTGCCGGTAAATACTTAGATAAATGAAAATTATCTTTCACCGTCTTCCAATTAATTTTATAGAAATAAAGTGTTTCAGATAGACTCAGATAAATTTTCACAATCACGAGTAACTGTTACACGCAGATTTTTCCCATTATACGATTCGACATTCGTGTGAGCGCAACACGGTATCTCGCGAGATCGAACTGCATGAAACTAATTCACGGGCGCATTGTCCGAAGTTTCAAACGGAGTGTTATTTATCGACTAATATTACAACACGCAATGGTGAAAAGACGTAAATGGTGAAAAACATAACACGCAATTTACACGTCACGCACGGATTTTCAAAATACTATCGATGCAGACCTTTTATTTAACGCGATGCGAGTAATAAAATTTTAGCGGCTACTATTTCAAAGTAATTAAGTATAGTGGTACTCCTTTCCAGGTCATGTGGTTGAAAATGTTACGAACCACTCCGCCGTTTATATTTTCTCGACCACTTTTGACAAGGCGACACGTGCGAAGAGCTCAGTGGTCGAATTCTCATCGTCGAATTCTCATTAACTAGGTATAAGAATCCTTGTTTCTCCCGGTAAAAGAACAAAAGAATGATCATCGGTGTTAAATAATGTTTTAAACTCACAAAAGTGTCTTCAAAAGAATTTTTTTCTGAAGGCGTTTTGTTTCGCAAGATATCGATGAATACAAATATACGCCATAATTATCTCATGTCGATTTATGTCGAAAATACAATAATATTAATAATATTATAATTAATAGTATGATACTTTATATTCATTTTTCATTTTTTCTATTTTATATAACATAAACCTACAGATATAAAGTGAATTTTATTAAATGTATATTCAGTTTTACAAATATGTGAAAAATGTAGTATCATCGGTTTTAATTAAAACATCATTTTTCGTTAAAAATAAGATTATAATACAAAAAGTGTTTATATTAATTATTACTCATCATTAGTATATTAATATTGAAATAATACATAAATTATTTTTTCAAAAAGAAATCAATCGATTTTTTTTTATATACACATTGTTTAATTACACATTGTTTTCAATATATATAATTCGAGTATTCTTGAATAAGCAATTTAAATAAAAGAGATATAAAATTTCTGCAAAATTGTTTTCTACATAAATCTGCATTTTGAGAAATAAAAAATGATCAAAAGACAATTATAATTAACGCTAGATATAAAGAAGATGCAGAAATAATATCTTTAAGGACAGCTCGGGAATAACTTTAAAGTGAGGATGTTAATTGCTACATCGATTGATGGGCTATTCTCGGATACTCAGACAGGACCATGATGTACCTGTCTAATTCCATGACATTGTAAATTCGAGACTGGCAATATATATAATACCGAAAGCTGCTTTTCTGTCTGATATAAAAAAGCGCTGACATGGTAACTGATAAGTACGCTTGTGCCACGAAGAAAGTTCAAGGCAAAGGAGTGTAATCCATCACGAGGATCATAACGAGACTTTCTTCTGCTCTTGCGGCTGCTAGTAACCGGCTGCGAGACGCTCGTAAAAATGGACGGAGGGGTCCCTTCAGCGTAGTTTTGAGAGAGGTTTAACCGACCAACTTGCTTTATCTTCACTTCCGGGATAAAACAAGCATGACCAGGATATTGAGTTAAGTTAAGCGAAGTTTAACTTTCCTGCGGTAGAAAGAATTCTACTCTCGTGTAGTCAAAGAATTGGAGAATCGATTCTTGAGCAAACGCGTGAGAAGAGTAGCTACCAGGTATTTAAGCAAAAGTAAATGAAAAGGGTGAAAAGAAGCGAAGTGAATTAACTAAAAGGTGGAATAAGCCGGTATAAATACGATACTTGTAAACGCAACAATTAAATGTAAGCTGAAGAACATAATGTTTCAACATAATAATTCTAATAAACGAAAATGAGATATAACTCGCGAACATAAATCCAATTTAATCGAGTACACTTTATATAATTTAATCTCCCAGCAATAAAATTATATGACATATATATATATATATGTGTGTATGTACATATTTGATAAAAATTACTAATTTACATATCATTAAATTATTACGATGGTCTCTTTTCGAATGTAAATTTTTGCGTAAAATAAAATTTACAAATATTACAAAATAATTTATCTTAAAAAAATCATCGAATTTTGCATAAATGATATTTTCCTCTTTTTCGATGTTTATCTGTTAAACCATCGAACGCAGAAATCATTACTTCTTAAATTTTATAATTATTTAATTAGTCGATCTCTTGTTCCGTAAAGATCATTAAACCTCGAGTAGAACATCTTGTACGTAAAACTTTCTCGCTGAAGTGTATTTTATTTGAACCAAGTTAGCGCGTCAGAGCGTAATCTTGGGTAAATGTGGGGATGCATAATAGAGAAGCAACTCTTTATGTTAATAAACTAAAACGTTTTGTTAATAACTAACTCTTATGTTAGCAGTGTGCTCATTTATAAGTTTACTTTTATCTACTTGTGATGTACACAAACTATAACTTTAACTTTCTAATTTAAAGTTTGAGATAAAAGTATGCGGTATGCCAAATCTTTTCCACACGTCAGAAATTTTTTCTCAACACGGTCAAATTTTTGAAAATGAAGAACGTTAATTAAATAAAAATGCAAATTCTGATAATATCTAATCTTACGATTATAAATATAATATAATACACAGAATTTTTAAATGTGCCAAAAATGTTGCACAATAATTGCGAAGTATCTCGCGATCGAGACATCATTACACTTCTATTCAGGTGCGACAAAAGATTCACCTCTGAAATTAAGGACGCCGTTTTCACGAAACGGGAGAAATACTGTTTTTCATGCCAGTATTCCATTCCGTGCGCGAAACAATTCGATAATTCTCTCCGCCCACGTCATAATGCGAAACTACCAACAATACATTGAGACTGCAACTCACCATATAAAACAAACGGGCAACACGTTTTTACTTGTTGTAAACATTCATTTGTATCAGCAATGTAGAAATGAAGCAAAATATATTTTAAATGAATTTGTGAAGAATTTTATTTTCAATCGAATTAAAGTTTGCTGAAATTCTGGAGTTGTTAAAAAAGATTTTATTTTTCCTATTAAGTATGATAATTAAAAAAATTTGGTATTAGACATAAAAAAGCGATATCATTTTGTAATTTTTGCTTTCCATTAAAAATTCTGGACAAGTAAAAACGTTCATTATTCAAAAATCAATGTCATCGTAACTTTATATTGTAATTAATCTTGCTTTACGGTTTCCTAAAAATATTTTAATATGCAATATTTTTATGCATAAATGTAAATTACATTAATGAATATTAATTAAAAATTTTAATCTGTTTTCCATTACTAATAAAAACGATCCATATAGAACTATTTATCGCAGATGTTTTACATCTAAGTAGCAAAAGCTCTCCACTATTTATAAAAGTAATTAATTTTCCATAGAACTACACTCATCGTAAGAGCTATATTATATTATATCATTTAATCTATATATATAACATATATATATAAACATATATATATAACAATTTCATTATAATAAACAGGATAAAATAAAACAATAAATAATAACAGACAAATATGTTTAGGGCGTTCCAAAATTACTACATTAATTTCGTAAAATAACTCTTCTCAATAAGAAGTTGACAGTTATTTCGGGAAAATAATGAAATATGTATGTTCCTCTCCTGGATAGGGAAATCAGAGAAATTAATACATGGGATCTAACAATAAGCTAACAAGATTTATTATAATATGACATTTGCACAAATAACAGTGGTTATTATAAATAATTGCGAGAGAGAGAACAAGAGAAAGGAAAAGAGGGATTTAAGTTTCTGAAACGTGCAGAACGTTTTTTGTTACGAAAGTAGCACTTTGGATTTTCAATAAAAGCAGGATTCAATAAAAGAAGAAAGGGTTCGTATTGCATTAAGATACAGCTTATTTTAAGAACACGGCTGTTTCCAATGTTTTTGTCTGAACGGATTTATTTTTCCACTTTAATCTTACATGTGCTAGGATTCAAATTTTGGTAATTATAATTGTAATAATATAATGGTGATGGTAATTATAATAATAATATAATTCAAATCGCTGAAAAAAAGCTTTAAAATATGCACAGCTGATGTAACTAACATTATTTCCTCATAATTAATGATGCTGTGTTAGTTCGGGATTAGACATGTCAGAAACGAATATCATATTGATGCATCAAGCCGCTAGATAGGACGGCTTGATTGTGTTACGATAAAATCAATATTCTATTAGCTCGCGTGCGTCGGGCTCGTGGGAAATGAGAATCATTTCGCGTTGATGGAACATGAACGAGTGTGTGGGACATGGATGGTGTACATGGACAAATTGTCATATAGCCTGTCAGCTGTGCCATAGTTAAATGCGTAAGCACACATGAGTACTTGCCGGTACTTGAAAGCACTAGAAAGAAGCGCTTGATTCGAGGAGACTCGATCCTGTCAATCTCGTATTCAGTTTCCATTATCAAGCGAGAGATCCGTTTATGATTTATTATAATTAAAGAGACGTAACCTAAAGATTAATTTTAATTTAATAAAAGGATCTGGAATGTTTGAAGTAACGCGAAGTTTTCTGCATAATATTTCCTGTCTAACATAATTATCGTAAAGTGCGCATAGAACTTTGCAAAACTCAATTTTTCTGGGTTAATCTCTCATAAACATAAGTTTCATTAACTCCTTTCATTAGAGAAAGTGCAGGAAAAATTACGGATACGCATATGTTGACGCAAATTAATTAGTCGTAATAAAGGAGAACTAGGAGAACTAGGCATAATCAATTTGCGTTTTTCAACAAATTCGACCATTAATTTATTTCGACGACTACATACGTGTGATATATATCTAAATACAGACCAATGAATACGATCGCCGTTATTTATCATGAAAATGAATTACTCATCGATAAACAGTGATACCGTCAATTTCTGCGATCAACCGTGATCTGCTAGTATTGCAAAACGTTAATGGCAATATCGCCGATAGGATAATTCGTGATAAACACCCGTCGCCGAAGGATGCTAAGCCAACTGTGATGAATGAGCAACGAATCGAGAATGAATCGACTAATGGCGATAATGAAAGCTGCACTTCTACGCGATATGAAACTGATTCATTATCATCAAGTTATTTCCCCTCTCCCCTCTTCTCCTCCTTCCCCGGGATTTAGTCCGTAAAACTTCTCTGACGAAAAAGTCGATATAGCAAACAATGACCCGCCGTCACCCGGGCATCTTAAAAGTTTCTCACACAGTTTTTATTTAGATAAAAAAGAAAAGTTTCAAGAGGAAGTGAGATCCAAGATCGAGAGATCCTGTGAAGACACTTTGTGAGAGTCTGAGCGATTGATGAATAAAAAAATTTGTGACGGGACTTCTCTGTGTGCTTGACTATGATACATTCATTTTAAGATTTAATTATAATACTTTTATATCATATGTTATTCTTAAAACATTATATACGGTACTTTATCGAACTTAACAATGACGCGTTTTAAGTACGCAAAAAAAGAAGAAAGAAGTGGAAAATATTGCAGTTTTATCACATTTCGGAGTACCTTGGTATTTTATGCTATATGCAAGATTTCGAAAGATCGCAAAAATAAGGACCATGTGTTAATAAAATATTCTACAGCGAGGACGCGGAGCGCAAATTTCCGCAAAAGCTTTCCAACACAGAGAAAAGAAGTGCAATAAAGAAGTCAGCTTTCTGATATTTATTCACGACTATAGAAATAGGTCGGAAGGAGCTTTAGAACGATAGAAATTTCACGACAACTCGTCTCTGTATCTTATGTGTACTACGTATGTCTGCAGGCGATAAAACTTTTTCCTAAATATTAGAATAATATTGTACTTACGTAAACTTCGTGTCGCGCAGGAAATGTACCAGCTGTGAAATAATATGCTGGAGATGAGAAACGAACGTAAAACGTTTATAAACCTTGTTACCTCTACCATAGGCGCGGAAAATGTATAAAGTCGAGACAGTTAATCACTTCTCTCTCTCGCCTTAATCCTCATGCTGGTAGCATCTGTCTGTGAGAGATTCGTGTATAATTACGTGCATAATTATCATTTCACTCTTGGAAGTCACATTATCACACGCAATAAAATTAGCCACAGAATTTGCAGAGTTCAGTCTAGCAATTAGAACTACGAGAATTTTAAAACAGTTTTATTTTCAACAGTTTTCATTTTTGTTTTATTTTCTAATTTATTGGGATAATCTATTAGGTTATTTATTTTATAGCTGATTGTAAGTGCAACGTGACTATATACATAAGTTGAAAATTATGAGTGACTGTACTATTGTATCATAATTCAGGCTCCCGTGAACCATTTGATACATAATCGATACGTATAACGCATGCCGCCGATTAGTCAGAATAACAAATGATCCTAGATAATATACTCTTGTTACAATGGAGCGAACAATTGCTTCGGTGTAATTACATTTCGAATATGCATTTCAATACAAAAAGTGAGCACATCATTAAATTAACATCATTTATCCGTTTTTACAAAGTGAAAATTAAAATCTTATTAATTCTAAAGATTTTGATTTATTAAAAGTTTACAAATTTTGTCTTCTTTCACATTTTAAGAAGTTTTTCTGGCTTGTCCTAGAAACTACAATTTTATTCTGAAAAACTTAAAAGTAGTACGAGAAATAAAAATTTTATATTAAATGTGCAATTAAAAAATATAGAGATTGATCAATGAGTTGTAAACACACGATAGTTAGTAAAAATAAGGGAAAGTATCCTGAGAGTCAAACGCGGTTTTTAGTACACGAGTTAGCTTTATTTAACTTCAATTAACAGTCTAACAAATGATAAATTCATTGTATACTTTTTACGATAAAATTTTTTAAAAATTTTTAAAAAAATTTTTAATGTTTTAATTTTATTATATTACCATATCGCTGAAGATAGTTTAAAACGGACAATTTTGTATTATACTGTTAATTGAAATTAATTCACATAGCTAATTCACACACAGAAAAACTTCGTTTGACTCTCAACAACCACTTTTTCTTGTTCTTGTTAATTCCTCCCAAAAATATCAATATATTTAATCTTTCTTTGTGAATAAAATTGGATTTCAAATTCCATGCACATATATTGCGAAATAAGTCCTACAATTATAAATAAATGCTTTTTTTTGTAATAGCATTTTATAATTAGCAATGAGCAGACACTAGTTATTCGGTATGTGTATTAAAGGATGGTAAAAATGTGATACAATATTGTGAAACTTCATTTCGTTATGTCTTTCGACCTGAAATCATGTACAATAACATTTCCATTCGCGATTCGCGACACTAGCACCGAAACACAGTTTTCACGGAAGTATGAATTGTATTTTGCTTTATTAAACCGTTAAAGCCAAGGCCTCTTGCGATAAATTTTACATTTATATCTCATATATATATATATATATATATATGTGTGTGTATATGCATATATACACACACACATGCCATCCACAAATTTCTAAATATAACTGAATTAATAAGAAATATAAATTAAAATTCTTCAAATCTTTAAAAATCTAATAAGTGATCTATTTATCATTTATCATTTTTATCATTTTTAAAAAGCGACTGATTAATTAAGTTCATTAAATAATTAATAATAATTAAAGCAATAATAACAAATGTAAATAGAAGATATAAAATTCCTAAATAATTTTTCCCAATAAATTTCGTTTCTTTTGATTTGTCAACATTCTCGAATACGCTTATGTTTATTTCATAATACGGAGCAGAACGCGTGTTTTCAGAATCATACATCCGCGACAAAGGATAATGTATTATTAACCAAAAGATCTCGAAGATGCGTTAAGCCAACATTATTCCGCTTCAGCTTTATTAGGATTCTCTTCAAAGAGACTCGGTAAGCCTGGAGGAATAAATCTTTAAGATATTCGATAGGAGAGAGAGAATGTGAACAATATGCACATGTACGATTTCCAGTAAGATAATTCGAATCTCCATTTCACCCTGGGAAAACGAAAGATAATTAAGAGCCTGCGGTGCTCGTCGATCTTCGATTTGGTATTAATTAAACATTCAGTTTCCACGAGCAATTGCCGCGGTCAAACATGCGTTTGCGATCGAACGTTTGCGTAGATTAAATACATTTGATACACTATTTTATAAAATGTCTGTGCGTTGCAGTAACGAATATTACACAGTAATACATTTCCGCAAATATCGCTCTTATTGTATTACTTGTATTATTTTATGATAGGATATTTATATCCTTTTTCGACAATTATGAAATCGTAAAATAAATTTGCTATTATCCTCCACTTTTTATCATCATTATAACACTCGAATCAAAGATTAAGAAATTTTCAAAGATATCTGATGTTCTTATCACGCTTTGCTTCTGTCACATTTTTGTTGCATGAATTTTAAAATGCATTTAAACACATCTGTGTATCCGTGAATGTCTAAATGGTTTAGAGCACCCTTAACTGTCAACGACCATTTCATGAACGTCTACTGTGCAAACTTCTTGATTTATGTCCGCCAGGATTAATTACATTTGCAAACTTGATATAAACATCATAAATACGAATAAATGCAAGCAATAAATCACTCTATTATCAACATTCTCACTGGACGAGACCTATCCATTACTTTACGTAGCGCAGAAGTTACTCGCTGCAGAAATTATAATATTAGGCATTACAAGGAATATCGCATTAACTTTGATTCTTTCCCATTTAAATTATTATACCAGAAGCAAAGATAGTAATAACGCTTAATTAAACAATAAAGAAAAAACGCGGCAAGTATTTTGAAGTAATTTCATTCGTCACTTGAAACTCATCCACCATGTAAGGGTTAATTTCGAAATTGAAAAATGTCCAGGCTTACCGTCCGCGTCAACGAGTTGATTCGATTAACAATTCGCTCAGAAATAATTTCATGCCACGTTACACATCTTCATTAAGTCGGAATCTGACCGCGGAATTTCACGTCATTTTATTCTGCCGGACGCGCTCGTCGTGACAAACTCTTCTTTTCTGTGACACATCGAATTTTGCAGGATAACTCTCGTATCACTTCTCGTATCATTTTTCGGAATATTGTTAGCCTATTCTGCTAAGTTCTGTATAATAGCTTAATTAATGGTGATATAAGTGTAGAAAATTGTTGCCAACAAATCATGGCGTTTACAACCCACTAAAAATCGATGGCATTAATGATATTAAATATTTTATACACCCGTCATTTTTCTTTTCTCTTGGAAGATTTTGAATTTATACTTATGTATGACAGAAGAAAGCAAAAATATTAATTATGTCAGTTAGGGTATATATTCGACACGGCACCATTTATTATTAGCTTTTTATCTATAAATTGTGTACCTTTTTGGCATCTTTAGACGATTCGTCATGTCTTCTCGAAAGGAGCGACGCGCGTGTCAGGCAAAAATCGCCATCACAGATTAACGAGACATATATCAATGATCGGGAAACGCAATATCTGGCACAGGAACATATCCTTAAGAGTGACAACGGATGGGAAGGATGACGCATCTCTCGTACAGAGGGACGACAAACCAAGGAAGAACGTTTTGCACGTCGTCGAGTCGCCGTCGGCGAGTCAATTAAACATAAAAGCGCTCGGTTGAGGGTAAAAGCGGGCCCGGAGAAAGGAAGTCGCTGTCGAGATCGGGAAAATCGCGAGAAGAAAACGGAAGAGCCGTGAGAAATGGCCGCCGGTAAGTGGAATATGAACGAATTAAGCACTCACCGCAATGCACAATGCACGGGTCTGGCTATCGGAGGAAGTGGCAACACGCGCCTTCGCGTATTAATAGCGGTCCAGCGACTTTGCTTGGAAATTAAACTTCTCTTTCACTTCTCACGTCAAAGAGCACTCGTGCGAGCAGCACTTTGTAGCAGCGTGATCAATATCCATAATCCAGCAAACGCTTTAGCATTCCTCACGCTGCGTGATTAAACTCACTCTGCTTGACTCTTCTTAGAGCCACAGGCTTGTTAGTTCATACACTTCGTAGTGCACAAATTTCTAATTGTCTCACGGAACTGAAATTGCATCGTCATTTTAGTCTGACCTCTCTGTTTTCACTGGAACATACATGCACTTCTAGATTGCGATGCTATAGCATATTAGTGTTTGTATCTTTTTTTAAAGTAATGTAATATTATATTAAATCCTTAACTATCCTTCTTAAGTACACGGAAAAAAAGATTAGCTACTATAGCAAAACTATTTGTAAAATATGGACAACTAACTATTATTTGCAGCGAGAGCTATAATTTGGTAATAGCAGCAAAACTTTGTCAACTTTAACAAAATCTTTTGTTAAAGTTGATAAAGGTTTTAATACTATTGTAAAATTATAGCTCTTGCTGCAAATAATAGTTAGCTGTCCATATTTTACAAATAGTTCTGCTATAGTAGCTAATCTTTTTTTTCCGTGTATATAATTGTATAAAAAAGATATTATTTTATAATTTTAATAGTATTTTCTTTCTTTTTTGAACATTTTAAATCAGAATTGCGATACTGATAACTTGACTCGTTACATTTAGAACATCATAACCATATTAATTCTCTTCAAATAATTAATCCTCCTTACTCAACTCAATCCAAGAATATAATTTTTATTAAATAAAATCTTTTTATATTATTTCTATAAGCATTATATAACAATTATGATAATTTTCGAAAAGAGTTCTCGGAAAGTTCTAACTAATCTGCATTAATTTTTTTTGTCTTACTCGTCAAAAAAAGCTTCCGAAACTTTCCAAACATCTTCTTATGCATATGTTACGTATGATTTTGCCAATGTATTATGTAAATGTGCAACGTATATAATTATATTATTATGAAATTTTCTTTTCGAAAGAGTGATTTTTGATGTAACTGTCGGGAAATGTTAATATTATATTGTACATATATTATGCAAGTTAAAGTCCAGCATATCTTCGCAGCATAACTTCACATGGAAGAGACAGGTGTCCTGATCATATCCTGATGCGAGGAAAATTAATGTTTAACACTGATCTAAGTAATTCCGTATATACAAAATATTGAAATCTCCAGAAAATTTATTTAAAATTTAGTTGTTCTAATCAATCATATATATATTTGATAAATATATACTCATACATATATATATATATATATATATTATATATATATATATATGTGTAATATATATATTAATAAATATATATCTTAATTATAAAATATATCCTTGCACTTCTTCTATGTCAAATATTATTTAACAACATATTTTTGAAGCAAGAAGGTATATAGTGTGTAATAAATTTAAAAGGTAATTTTTGGGAGATAAATGAATACGTACCTCTTATAAAAAAATTTAACATTTTAATCATGATTCTCTCAATATTGCATTTTCAATTCTTTCAGAAAATAATGACTTAAACATTCAATGTATTCAAGATGCAATAAGCTTGCTCAGTTATTACATGACCCCGTCCCAATCCCCATGCATCTTTGAGCCGCTAGAGATGGAGTCGTCTTCTGCAGGAAGTGTGGCGTAAAAATAAGAAGAGCTGACCTGCCAATTTCGGCCGAATCTTTCTAGTTTTCGATTTTTAGTGAAAATAGTTCGTGCCGCTTTCGTTTTCTCGGTAAATTCTTGGTTCAACTAGTTGCTACATTATCGTAAATCGTGCACATATTTTGTACAGACATGGGATTTAGAACTAACAAAATCCATTAGATCGACAAGACTTTCAAGAAAACTTCTCTGCTGTACTTTTAGATATTATCATATTTTTTTCAAAAATTTAGCTGTTTGTTATTTATTTATTAACTATCATAATAGCTATCATAATAGATAGAGTTATTATTAGAATTATTAGTTTTTTATAGTCTACAGCTATTTTTTAAATATAATTACTAATTGAAATCTTTATAACTTATACATTAAAAATTATATACTAAATATATATTATTATATAATATATAATATAAATTAATATTATTATAATTTAAAATTTATGTATTAAAAATTTAATTACAAATATACTACTAATGAAATCTCTTTGCGTCTCAGCATTAAATAAGATATATATACGAATGAAATTATATTTAATTATATTTAAATTTAATTTACTTTAGAATTCAAATAAGTTAAAATAACTGAGATATTTATAACCATTTATTCATCATCATTTATTCTCTATGAATTTTCTGTAACAATATTCAAGAAGATAAATTTAAAATTTAATTCTCTTAAAATTATAATAAATCTTAATATTAAATTTAATTTCCATTTCCATAATGAAAGTTCAATTAAGAATGTTTATAATTTCTTACAGTAACAGATAAAACTGATAAACAAAACTGATTACGAGATGGAACTTTAAATGAAAATTACTTCTACCGTCGTAGAGAATTTCACGCGAGACGATGCTTAATAAATTAAATGGCCTGTTAGCCACTTTGATTTTGATCGAACTCTTCTTAACATAGTAACGAACATGAGGCAAAGAGTAGAGAAACTCTCGTAATCGAATGTCATTTCCATTTGTATGACATTATAGAAGATTACCGTGAGATGATCGTGACCCATTTCCCGCACCATGACATTTAGCGTAGGCATGTATTTAGTACACGAAGCAAAATCACAAATTGCGCAGCGATGTGGCTTAAACACATTTTACGGGACCGTAAATATAATTATAATACATATTCTATGTGTATATCTTCAAACATGATCAATTATTAAAATAGACAATGTGCAGTAAACAATTTGCAATTAATAGCGATAATTGGAGAGAAGAGAGAGCGTGTTATTTCTTTGCTCGCATTGTATCGGCATAAAAATAAAATCAGGGACTGAAGTGACATAGCAGAAGATTTCTCAGAACATGATAGAGAATATCTCGCATAATATCTTAGCACTTTTATATTTTCCATTCTCAAAGACGGTGAAAGAAACTCGTGATAAATCGGGAGGATACTCGAGTGTGAAAATTTAATGAAAAAAAAAAAATTCTATATGTTCGCTCACTTTATCACGGCAAGTATCCGCGAAAATTGTATTTTCCATGCTAGTAAAAGCTCGAGAGTATTACGCGAAATATGAACCACCCCTTTTGCGAAACTTCGCTTTCCTCTAGGAAATATAATTTCGTTTCGATGTACATACGAAAAAGAAAAGGGGAAAGCCAGAGAGTCACGAAACGAGAGTAAGAGCCTATTTCGCAAATGGATCTATTTTTATCCGAGAGCTTAAACGCATTGTGCTAGTATTTTGGTAACTAGAAATCGGATCTTTTGAAAGATGCCTTGTGAAAGTACGATTTGAGAGAAATTGTCGGTTATTGTCCGAGAATTTTCGTTCCTCTCTATCAGTGAGAATTGTAGGTAGAAACGTTATATCCTAAACTGAAGAATATGCTTTTAATTTTTAGTGGCTCAAAGCTTCAAAAACAGTATATTTCGCTTCATTTAAAATCATTTAAAAAATAGTATTTTGCTCTGTATTATAAATTATAATGCGTACGTATAGAAATAAGTGTTTCAGCTTCGAGAGAAATATAGCAATATCGTTTACAAATACGCTTTTTAAAATTTGCATTGAAGAATAAGATAAGCTTTATCTTTTTCCTTATTTTCCAACTAGTTTTCAGTTAAGCAGGTTACATAAATGCGTCATAATCACAATCGTAAAATCCTATTCTTCGCGAGATAATTTGACCGTAATGTCGTCGTAAAAGGCTTTCCGACGCAATTAAAACTGGAAAGGACGGAGGATAAGTTACAGCGCGACCGTGCATAACTACACGTAAGTTACAGCGCGACCGTGCATAACTACACGTGACGTTTATTCAGAATTGCGGCGTGACGAGGAGAGTAAAAACGGCATTTTGAATATATGATGAAATTTATGAATTAATCGCGATGTGACGCGATACGCTCCAGAAAATCGTGAAACCGTGTCTTCGTCCCGTCGTCTTTCGCGTTTCCTCTTCTTATTTTCCGCCACCCCCAACAGCGAAAACGAAAGTGGCTTTGATCTTGAAATTGCTTTACTGGAGCGTAATTTAATTCCAGTTTAGAACATGAGGAAAGAGCCACATGGGAAATCGGTATTCGCAATTACTTAGTTTTTTGCTTCGTGCACGAAGCAAATCGAAGTTTTTTAATCCGCCCAACAATCTAATTACTTAATCCACAACATTATCAGTTTAATGGCATAGAAAATATTAATGGTGGAATTTTGTCAAATTTTATTCCGCAAACACAATTAGATGTTGTCTCGTTGTTTAAATCAAAGAGAAAAAGAATAGAGATAATCGTTTTATGAGAAGTTATCTAACGTATACAAAAACTAAAGAGAAAAAAGAATAAGCTAAAAATTAAAACAGCTTCGGTCGTGTGTTCTAGTAGTGTTTAATTAATTATAAAAGTTTTATCAGTTCTGTTTTATTTTTGTGCGTTTACAAATTGGATACGTCGTTGAAATTCTTAATTATCTAACAAAGCCACTCCATTTTTCCGTGTAGTGCGAAACATATTTAGTTCACTACATGAAACGACTTGTGTTAACAAACTGTGAGAATTCATTATCGCGGCAAAAGTAATTATTGTCGTCACCATTTTTCTTCGTTTCTCTAACCAATATCATTTATGTCGGCAACCGTCGAGGAATAAAAAAAAGCTCCCATGTTCCCAAGAAAAATAGCTTGTTTACTTAGTAGGTTTGGTAAATCATAAGATCTACGGCTCGAAGGGATTTCGCCTGAAAAATGGGTGAATTTTTTGAGTAAATTTTGGGTAACCCAATTTTGTCGATCTTAGATAAGATAAAGGCACAATCCCAATAGTCTACAGATTGCTCAGTTGTAAAAGTTTACGAATAAAATTCTCTTACAATTTTTTTTATTTAAATTAATAACTGTAAATTATCTGAACTAATAGTATCTGTATGTAAATTGATGTGAGGTATGATAGCACATTTGCTAATATATATCAGTACACTGATTTATTAAATAAAATATTATACGTTGCTTTGAGAGTTGTGTAATATTTTTTGACAGAAGTCGACTATAAATATCTCGTTTATTATACTTTTAATGTTATATACGTCTGATGCCATACATATTCCGTTATACATCTTCCTTACAGCATTTTACAATTTTTCGTTCAGCACAAATAGAATAAATCACGCTGACATTTTCTTTACGATGCGAATTTATTCGTGCAAGCAAGTAGGGAAATTCTCATGGCTTTCCGCAAAGTGAACGGACTCACGGACCGTAGGGAGGCAATGGTGTGCGGATTATCGTCTCTGCATTAGCCATTCTACTCGCCTCATTCCCTGAGGGACATTAGATTCGTTCTGGAACGCTGAACTTGAACGTAGGCCAAGATTGCGTGAGAAAGAAGCAGATACTAGTCGCATTTTGTAATTTGTGTAGTATATGTTAATTAGATCATTAGGTCGCCTACTGATCAATTTATAAATAAGAATAAATATATTTATGATCAACTTCGTTCAACTCAAATAATTGTCTAATTATCAAAATTCTACATATGAATGGATTAAATGGATTAATTAACATTTATTTTGTTCTAAATTCTTTGCAATATTGTAAAAATAAAAGAATGAAGAAAAGGATAATTCCAAACTCAACATGTAATTGTTTCTAATTTAAGTAGCACAGTACAAAATGTTGTAAAAAACTACTTTCTTTCTTTATCACAAACGGAATAAAGAGCTTCTCGTTTCTCGACGAAACAAATTTTTTATAAAATGTCATCTAGTTGCATATTGCATAAGTTAGTTTCATTAGCATTAGATTGCACCTGTACGTTTTATTTGTTCCCTTAACAGCTCTCGTAATATCTAGTTGTAAATTTAATGCAAAGTAAAACGCTCACATAAATTCAACTTGCACTTAGAATAATGTAAATCAGATATGCACGCGATGTTATCTCGGTTATGCACATTATTTCAACATTTCTGACTAAATCAATTTTGATATAAAAAATATATAAAAAATAAAAAAGAGAGAAAGAAAGAATTGAAAATAAAAGAGAAATTTCTATGTTCATATTTCTGTTCTGATCAATAAATGTTCTGATAAACTTACATATGATCCTTAAGATGTAATAGCATGTCATGATCTCGTAATACATCCTTTCTTGCGTCATAGTGAAAAAAGAAAATAGTAGTGTTTTTGAGAGAAAATATCGTGTCATAAAATGCTGAAAACTGGATGTCTTGAAATAACTGTATAATTTTGCTCAATTTGTCGAGAAATTCACTAAAACATCTCTTTCACTTGAAATGTACGCGAAATGTACGCGAGAAAAGCACTCAATGCAATAGAACAAGATACAAATTATTATGTTCGCTTTCACTTGCAGAACTTTTGGTCAATCTAAAGTCAACGTTTTCTTAATAGAAACTTAAAGAAAGTTTTAATTTTAAAGTTACATAACATTATATCGGAAATTTCTTCACTATCTCTAATTAATTTAAAGAAGATATAACTGTAATAAATATAACGACCTTTTTAAGACCTTTCGGACATTTTTAAAATAATTATATGTCTTCATATAAAAATTAGTAAATTTTTATAAATAATAGCAACATAAAATTTTTGTTAAAACAAAACTATCAAAAAATCTGCAGTTAAAAATAAAAATTTTATTACTCTGCACAGTGTGTTTCTGCAGGATATAAAACTTACTATTACTTACAACAAAACAAAACACGGATCACACAACAGGTTTTAATTGTATCATCATTTAAATTCCGATGAAAGGGAAGACGATAAAAAATTATAGTGTCGCTGTCTGTATCGAGAAATTTAACTAGGTTTATCATGATCTATGGCATAATAATAAACCGACCGTATTTTTCCTGCAATGTTTGCTTAGCCAATGATCTCAGACAGGATCGGTTTACGATGAGAAGTTATGGCAATAATTAATGGGTTTTGTTGCATTCGCAACTAGACGCGCCGATAGTTAACGAGCACTTCGCACATTCCATTTGCATCATCAACGCATGGAAATGCTATACAGGGTAACCACGCATAGAAATGCTTTACAGGGTAACCGCGGTGTGCGATCGTCTCGCAGAGAGCGTTACCTCCGAGTCGGCCGTGAGATCTCCGCAAATATTTGACGCCGTAACGCGAAGTGTTCATGCGGTCACGAAATTGCGGATTCGCGCTCAAGAACGTCGTCGCAAAGTCGAGCTTGCGCTATTACGAGAAAAATTTCCGTCAGTACAGCTTTCACCGTCAAAACTCAGAGATTCAGAAAATCGGTGTAACTGAATGAAGGAGAGATCTCTCCCCTTCTGAATGAAGGAAAGATCTCTCATATTTATCATTTAAAGATGCTGACTTTGTAGTTCAATAAATGCGTTCTTAATTTTTATTTTAGCATAACTGTGCGATATTGTAGTTTCGTTATAATAATTGAAGATTGAAGGAAAAAATATTTAAAAAATGTTTCTTAATTAGGATGTTGCACAAATATAGAACTAAATATATCAAAAAATTTATTATATTTGATGTAAAAATGTAATTGCCTGTACGTATAAAATACATGCAGAAATATATTATACTTACTCTTTAATAAAAAAAACAAGTAGATTTTTTTCTAATTAATGACAAAATGTGCTAAATCTAATAGCTACTTCTAACAATAATACACACACACACACACACACACACACACACACATGACGTATCCTAATTTATTATTTTAATTTTCTTTTGTCTTTTTTCTTAATAAAGTAACATGACACTTTGATTTACGTCCTTCAACTGAATGTAAGAGATTAAATTTCAAAATTAATGTCACTCCTACATATTCAAGTTTTGTAAAGAATGAGAAAATACTACAACAAAGAAGTCACGTTAAGTTTGAGAGAAGAAGGTAATAGCGCGTGCATTGTCGTCTCTGTTTATATAAGAAATTTGAGAAGAATGCAAGAGAAACCAGAGCACGTTTCAGAACTGCACACCCTTTACAAAATGGTACTCAAGTTCCTAGCCATCTTTTAAATTTTAAATAAAGCCAGTTGCGCCACGATTCTGTCCAGATAGATAGAACGAATTCAGTCATGGGTCAGCCTTACCGAGAAATCAGCTTGTCGCGAGACAGCAGAGGTGTTCCTACGGAATTAAAGTCGTGCTCAAAGTCGCCGGAATAATATTTTGAATCCCATGGGGATAAAATACTCATCGTTTCTCAAAAGTTCAAGTCTCCAACTCGGATAAATTTTACGAGTAGGAAGGACCAAGGAATCGAAGGTAAAAAAATCGGCTCATGTTTCGACAGGACTTCGTCGATGCAGACGAAGATTATTGGGAAGAGTAAAGTTCCAAGGATCAGATGGGCTTTGATGTTGAGATCTTCAAGTTGACTTATTCGAATACAGCACTTGATAAGGAGAGTATTTGCTTAAAGCTTTGATCAAGATAACGTGAATTTCGAACTTTGAACGATATTACTCTTATATAATACAAGCTATCTTATATAAAATATAAGCATTCTATAAGCATAAATTTATATAAATAAAAAAATAAGCGAATTTAGAGATTAATATAACTATATGTAGGCAAAATTAGATAAATAAATTAGAATTAAATGCAAACAGAAATGTTAAAATTGCCTGTAAAATTCACTCACGAAAAGCTCACAAAAAATTTTTCTTTACGTTAAGTTAATAATAAGCGAAATTTAATAACTTTTTTACGGTAAATACATTAAATATGTTAATTACAGTTAATTATTAAATCGCTGACTCGGTTTAAACTCGGTTACGTATCCATGCATAAAGATAATCCTCCACAACGGCGGAAATATCAAATTTCCTGCATTTATAGTTATTGTGATAGCAATTGCGATAGCTATGGCATTTGCGGCCATAGCGATGGTTTATGCGATGGCAACTATCGGGAAACGATGAGAATTTTTGTGTCGAGGTTTTATAGATTCTTCGCAAGCCACAGTCACTGTCTCGGAAAATAGGTTCTTAAACAAAGGTCGATGTGAACGCAGGCGCCACTCTATACTTACGAAATTCCATTTCCCCCTGTAACACTGGAAAAACGTGGGGAAAGTGTGATATCGGTATTGATAACAGTCAGCTATTTTTCGATGCTAGACAAGAGAATTTTATCCATTTTTTTCTTTCTTTTTAGATCCTTTTTTTAATACGTTCATCTATCAATTTCAAATCGAATTCTATTGCTTTAAAAGAATATCATACGACACGAATTAATTGTTACTCGGATAGTATATCAAACAACACAAAATCTGTATAATGCAGTAATTTTATGT
>CABEGB010000158.1:616644-770368 GCA_901521435.1 Crematogaster levior
TATATATTGTTACAATACATAGTTACTGTTAAAGTTACAAAATTTATAAAATTTATTATATTAGTTATCTTTTTGTCGAGATAACTAACATTATACACGATAATTCAAAGCTCAATATTAAATACATTCAAATAAAAGTATCAAAATTTTATAATTTCAACAATACATTTTCGTCATTTTAACAAAAATTTTTAATTTTAATAAAACACTGATATTGATAGATCGAAGCAATCCAATACTGAATATTGTATATGATATAACGCATTCTAACAGCGTGTAATGTGAATCCTTTATCCATTGTCAAGATTGTAACTTGACTAGTAAGGGTAGTAATCCAACTATGCAGTAACATGATAAAGCCCATAGATTCTGTTTGCCAAGGGTCCTGGACGGTACACCGAACGTTTGATTGTGATTTGTGAGTTCGAGGTTTCGAAGGCTAATAAGTAGTTCAGAGACGCAACGTCGGCCAGTAGTTCTGCCCGATGACAAAGCGGACACGACTTCCGACTTAAGGTCGGACAGACGATGATCGATTACCTTGCATCAATGCTTGGCAAGAGACGAATAAAAGCTTGATTTGTACGTAAATGACAAACAATGCTTTTTTACTTTCATATAAACAAGAAAATCTTTTATTTTGAGAATTTTACATGCACAATTTAAAGAATATTTCTCTCAAGAGAAAAATAAATTTCGAAAAATTTTGTTCAGAAGCAAACGATTTGTGTGTGCCTAATATATTCTCGCAAATTTCCCATCCTTTCTCGGAGATAAAGTAGGATTTTGATCAAGCTTCCAAATACCATGCGTTCAAGATAACGCTCGCAAAGATAACGAGCGATGAAGGAAATTCGATGAATCATATCGTACACTTTCTTTACAACACTGTACCGGTAAAATTGACTTTTGATAAGATCGATCGACGACCTAGACAAACTTCTCGGAATGTGCAATTTCGCAAGGAACTTTTGTTTATTTTCATAAAAATTTCGTTTATATTATTTCGTATACTCGTACACATCCATCATATTATCCATTTAAATTATATAATAAAAAATTTAAAGTACTTGTAATTTCCTGAAATAATATCTTAAGCTTTTTCTTAGAATGTAATTTTAAATGCAATCTTCTTGTATTAATTAAGATATTATTAAAGTTTAAAAAATATATATATATATGAGATAAAGTCTTATCTATTTCATTATGCTCATATAATGATTCACACATTTAGAACATTAAATTTTATAAAATTTGACACGTTTCTTATACTTTTTTCAAAACAGAAATACAGAGAAAATAAAGAAATCTTATATTTAACGAATAATATCAAACACAAACTGTGCCTTATCGCGCGCCGATGTGTAAACAATTATCTAATGCGCGACAAGCGAATTAGACGTGGCGGAAATTTACAAATTAATCATCCCCGAATGCCAGCATTCATGCATAATCGCGCCGAGTCGCGCTCGCTTAAAGGCGAACGATCCTGAATACGTCACCAACCACTTTCAGTCGCTGGGGAGCATACGAGATCCAATTACCGCCGCGGTGAGGACGCGTAATTAACATCTTTGATGATGTTCCCTGGCGTTACCGATGCGCGCTCGAGCAGAGTTCCCTTCCCCTCCCATCATGTACGTACGCGAAGAGACTCACCAAAATTTAATTAATCACGCGACATGATTGTCGCGGGAGTGTTGCGCCCAGAATAATCAAAACGCATCCTGCAATCGTGTGATTTCAATAGTGGAGTATATCCACCACGGATTTCCGGTGATTGTTACATACATATATCCCCACATTACCGCGCTCTGCGAGAGGCAAACTTTGGAAGCGCATGTGATGATTTTCCAAATTATGCTCGTAAAACAAGCGAGTTTGATGAACTCATATACATAACACAGCAATTGTACCAATAGCAACAGTTTCTAAATAAACCTGGTTGAATAATTTGCTGTCTCTTTCTACATTATAGATTTATCTGTAATACAGATTGATTTTAGAGAAATCTTCATCTCTTGTTTCATCTCAGCTCTAAATGATATTAATGTTATCAATTTTGAAATAAATATTTATAAAATAACAAAATATTTATTTGTTTTGTCGCAATTATAATATTTGCTAAATAAGTATTATTTTAATGAAACAGTAAAAGAAAGATATCGAATAATGCAAATTCAGCGAAATTATTCTGCGGTAAATTATTAAAGCCAAAGCATCGCTTCACAAATTATTCGGATCGTTGTTTTCGTCCAAGCTGGAAAAACAGAGTAATCTGTACAGCCGATTTCCTAGGATGAAAAAATCGAAGGTGACAAAACAACGGAAAGATAAAAAGAAATGTTGCTGGAACCTCGTCAAGACTTAACGAATTTATTTGCTTAATTGGATTGTTTTTAATCCCATTACATTCGTTTCTATCAGAATCTACGTGTTCCACTTTATCTTTGCGATTGTATGTCAATTACTGATATCCTCTTCACACATGTAGATATCGAGTCTTAATAAAAACAAGATGATTCACGTAATTATACGTAAAGTTAAAAAATCATCCACTTGTCTAATTACGTGTGCAATCAGATATTACAAACAATAAATTGTCGATTTTATCATATTTTGTTTAATTTAAGATCTTTGCGTTAATTGAAAGATAATGTAATGTCTTCACACTATTAAGAATAAGATCTATCTCGAGGATTCATCAGGGGAATTTGCATATGCAAATAGCTGCGAAACTATTGAGCAATTAAACTTTCATTACAATATCTCATTTTGTGTATTCAGTAATTTGAAATTTTACGATTTTTAAATCTACATAATTAATTGGACATTTTTTATGCATCACTATGCTAAGTAAAATTCAATGAATTCCAATTCACAATTAACATTGTTAGTACAAAAATTCGAATAGTAGATCTCGATTTTAAAACGAAGTCGTTATCACTATTGTATAACTTATTAATAATCATGACATCTCCCTAATTTTTCGAGAGAACTAAAAACGTCAATTCAGCACTTTTCAAAAGATATCCTAATAAAAAAGTTTGAAAACTTTGCAAAAAACATTAATGTCTTTTTATATTAAAAAAAGGATATTATAATCTGCACAGAAGTTTTTCGTAGATATAGAGCAACTTACGACTCGACAATATCAGCTGGCTTATTATACGAACACGTCTTTTGCTCGTCTTTTATTAAAATATCTTGAGAAGTGCTGAGTTACATTTTAGTTCCCTCGCAAAATTAAGAAGTCACGATTATTATAACATAAAAGTTATACAATAGCGATAACAATTTCATCTTAAAAATGGAACTCTGCGAAATTCGAGGTCTCTTTAAATGTTTTTTTCTTTTTAATTTCTTATCTTAACACACCGTGAACGAGCGTCACGTGTGTACCTTGAATAACCACGGTAAAATTCACGAAGACGAAACGGAAAATGCCGCGGGGAAACTTTCCCGAGATAACTTCGTCCCGCCGGCTGAATATACATTTAAGTTTTGAAACACACGAAAAGTAATTTCGAGCTTTCGCGTGTTACCACGATTCTGGATCGCTGCGGGCGAAGGGTGACCGCAGCAGGGCGAATTACCAGCAGGTTAATTGTGAGGTGGTTAGGGGAGGACACCGCGCTGCTGATGTACCACAGCCTTAAAATTAAATTATGTCATCCCCACATAAATATGCATGAGATGTCCCCCTGACGCTTTCTGGACGTGGCTCGCTAAAAACTCTCGAACAGATGGAAATTTACGATTCGTCGTACAGTCGACAAGAAAAACGCACCTGAAAACATGCTGTCACGAACTAACAAGGAGCATTAATTTCTCCGTTTGTGGATCAATACATTAAAGTATTTTACCCGGTACTTGTATGATTAATTGACAAGGTATTGCGGTTTATAAAAATTGGAGATTAAATTTATTTATGTAATTAAAATTTGGAAACTTGTTTTTAAGTTTTATTGGTATTAATTTGTAATGTGTACAAACTTTTCTTGAACTTTCGTCAGCTTTAATTTTTTTTCTAAGTTTTTAAGTTTTTGGAAGGGTTTAATCGGTTTTAGTCGAACTCGTTTGTCTCTTTTCAGGTTATTCAAATTGCAATTTAAATAGCCACCCAAAAATTAATTATTTAATGACGCCCACACGGAATGAGGGAGTTCCAGGTTCGAATCCTGGCTGAGGTAATATCGTAAATTTCGTAATTTCGTAAAATCTTTAATTTAAGGGGGGGAGTGGGAATTATTAGCATCAAAAATTAAAATCGATGTTAATTTTAAGTTGGTGATTTACTTTAAAGATTGACAAACCAAGTCGGCACGCAGCTCAGTGATTGACTACTAAAATCCAGCTCTGACCGTTGAGGCGACTTTAGTTATACATCTTATAGTTAATTATTTAAGTTGAAGCATTTCTCGATTGTGACAGATTTTGTTGTCACACTATTGGGTATGTTCGATTCTTAATAAAGACATTTCTAATTTCAAGATAAGATTCCAAACTTCAATATCAAGTTTAAAAAAATTATCTTTATTCCATAAATTCTTTCAAGTATATCAATAGATATAACTTTGTTTGTTTGACTTCGTAACAATCCCGAAATTTAATATATGAATTCTTGAAGTTAATATATGTTAAGATTTTGCTGAAATGTAAAGACTGATTGAGGATTAAAAAAATTGAAGGTTGAAAGATAAGTCACTATTTCTGCACACTAATTTATACTCAAGAGATCAAACCGCACGAGCTTCTTATTTATAAGGAGGAAGGTTCTGTCTTGGGATGTAATTTTATGCTCGGCCAGCAAGCGATCTCAATAGCAGAGAAAAGTGTCAGATACAAACAAATTTTAGATTTAGTGTTTTTAAGGATAAATTGAGAAAGAATTAAAAGAATGCAAAAAATGTATAATATAGATTTCAAATTATTTTTTTAGATTCTTCTTCCCCCTTTTTTATGTATGATAAATTTTCACAGAACGTGTAATTATAAAATTTGGAATGTTCTAAAACACATACTTTTCTAAAATACACACATTGTATAAATCTAAAGTACATTATTCTTTTCTTGTATATTCTTTTACTTCAAAACCACTTTGTCTTTGAATAAATTCTTCTATATAATCACGGTGCAATCTTCATTAGTTTATGTTTACAAATAGTGCAATTTGTTTTTACACGTCAAAACTCAGTCCGTTCAGTGGTAAGCATATAGAATACTTTGTTCTTAAGTGGAAATTATTCAATTGTTCTTTTTCAAAATAATAATTTTTGCACAATTGCCTCCACGAACATTCTATATAAATATTGTTCTTACAGTTATTGTTTTTATGTATAAACTTCTTTTTATTAAGATCATTTTCAGGCCAGTCCAGAACTCCATCTATCGATAGTATTCGTTCGTCAAGTAACGAAAAATCAGATAAATAATCAATATTACTCTACTCATATCTATACATTCTTTTAACTCAACTTATCATTTGTAAATATTCTAAATTTAAAGTTTCGTATGTACATATTGTCCGCCGCGATTTAATTAGAAACAGATTTCTTTTTCTAGCTTTCCATTGGCAGCTGTTTTTATGCCGACTTATTATTTCTAATTAAGCAGCTTATTTCAGAAAGAGACTTAAGATTCCATCACATTGGATTTCAAATTAAGGCAATCGAACTTATTCTCTCTCTCTCCTTTCTCTCATATCATATAAAAAGATATGTCTGCAATAACATAAATTTAATTAATGTAACTAATTAAGGAAGTTAACCTGAGCGTTTTATCTCACACAAGTTCGCTGCGTTTGACAAGAAAGTATAAGAGATACTTGGATCTTATTCGATATATGTCAATTTATTTGCTTCTCTTTTTAATCTCTATTGTGAAGTGACTGATCGAGATAAGATTTACAAGTTGACCAAATTCAATAATGATGTCAATCCACTCAGAACTTAACGATCGAAATTCGATAAATGAAAGAACAGTAGTAGTATATTTTCTGGTAGTAGTATACCACGAGACTTGTCGCTCTTTTTTGGCTTTGAATCAGTAAAACTTTTTACCATGATCGATAGTTAAAAAGGAAGACTCGCATCAGCCGATTGCCAAGCAACTCCCAGCCATTCTGGAATCGAGAAAAAGCAGTGACGTCGAAAAGCGCTTCCAGATTCCATGACGAAGCTTTATGGCTGCAAGTTATAAACTTAATGGCAAATATACTTAAGATTTTCTGTATTAAAAAGTAGAGTAAAAAAATCGTTGTTTGCTTTCGTTGTTTATCCAGGGAATTCATCAGAGAGTTATAATACAGGAGACAAATTTCATCTCAAAATAAATTTACCAAAAATGCAAGTAAAATAACTTGCGTTTGAAGAGATTTCCTGGAAAAGTCGTAAATAGCTCGAAAATTCAGAAAATGCTGTAATACTGAAGTATCGCAAGCGAATCCGTGACGAAGTGCACGCGTCATAGGAGACAGGACATTTTCTCTTCTCACTTTCGTAGTTCCTAACACAATTAACTGCAGCAGGTTGAAATCGAATTAGTCCGTATCGGATGCTGCTTAATTTTGCTGGCTCGATTGTGCATCGATAGCTAGTAGTTTTCCCAGAGCGAATCTCGATCGGGTTTTTACAGGTCGAATAAAGTTGAAACTGCTTCTTGTCTCTGTTTCTCTCTCTGTATCTCCCTCTTTCTTTTCTCTTTCCTTCTCTCTCTCCTGTCTAGCTGACACTTTTACGTACGGCAGTTCTCTCTCGAGTAATGCGGGTCACGAGTCGGAAATGTGGGTCGTGTATACGTGCGAAAACAAGGAGAT
This sequence comes from Crematogaster levior, assembly GCA_901521435.1. Lineage (NCBI taxonomy): Eukaryota > Metazoa > Arthropoda > Insecta > Hymenoptera > Formicidae > Crematogaster > Crematogaster levior. The sequence continues at coordinate 623,462 of CABEGB010000158.1, forward strand.
GTTTCGAAGTCAACACGCGCTCGCGTTTATTCCGGTAAACGAGAACCGATAATTTTGTCTCAAGGAAAAAAGAGGGATATGTGATCTGGCTATAATAAATGCTTCAAAGCGTAGTCCTGGGTATACATCGAACCTTTATCGGACGATAAGAAATGAGATTCTCCTAAACTAAACATTTTGCTGAAAATTTGTTTGGATTGCAATAGTTGCGATCTATCTTCCGCTTATTCGTCTTTTATACAATGGTGAAAAGATATTTGTAAAAATTAAATTGAATATAAAGTTCTTTATTTACGCATATTTCAGTTTTTCGCACATTTATTTGTGCAAAAAATAAATATTTAGTAAAAAATATTTAAATATTAAATAAAACAATAAAGAAATGATAAAACTTTCCTTTCTGCGATTGTAAAATTAAAGCTTAGTGTGCAGAAAGGTTCTTTTCTTTTGTAATTCAGCTTCAGATATCGTGACATTTCTGACAATGAAAAATCGATTGTAAAAAGAAGTCGAGGATTCGTGAGTGAAGAAAAGTGCGGTAGTTCCGACACATATTGTACGTTTTCAGATACAAATCTATATAAAATTCGGATATATTCACTGTTCTAGTCCTTCAGTTCCCCTTTCTCACTTTTCTTTCAATAAAATGCGCGCACAACTGAATTCAACTCGAAAGAATAAACAAGCGATATCGCGTTCGCCCGGATAGATATTTTACGCCTCTTCGAAGTATCTAGAGATATATACTGTGCTCGGCCAAATTGGTTTAAGCGAATAAAAATGAAAATTGACGAAGACTGAATCGAAATTAAAATAAGAATATAACTGCTTCTCAATAGAACGATTTAACAAAGTCTATTTCGACATTTTACAGCGCAGTTTAAAATTTAAAATATGACTGACCAAAGAAATTGAATCTTTTTATAGAGACCGTATTTTCAAAGCGGTATTTTTATAAAGATTATATTTACAAAATAATAGATAAAATGGGGTTACAAGTTATTAGTATCCATAAAAAATTACAATTTAATTTAATTCAATTTAGAAAATGTAAAAAATATAATACCGCTCGATATAAATAAATAAATAATTGAATAGAAATTACAAAGGCCAAATGGGAAACAAGATCGAGCAACACGACAAAATTATCTTCGAATATCCAAAAAGAACAAAGAGAATACTAGACTTTATTAAAAATAGAATGTAATGTACGTTTCGACTTCACTGAGTCTTCTTCAGCATTTAAAAAATAATTATAAACATTCAATATACATCTGTTGTTTGAATATACAAGAGTAACATACAATAATAATAAAAATAAAGATAAAGGTGGAAATAAAAATAAATAAATAAAGACATCCCGCAAATAACTCCCGACGTTAAAATTAATAAGTAAATTGGAAGTCAAAGGTCTGGCCGCAAACGATCTTACAATACAGGCGTTCAAGAATAAAATACAAAATGTGGTACAAACTTATTCCTCGTTACTTGGCGAGAATATCTTGGTCAATTCAAAAGTAAAATGTTGTCACTTTGTTCCTAAATCGCAGTCAAAGCCAAAAATTTGTGTCGGAAATGTGTCACATTCTATTTTAAACTGTTAACAAGTTAACATGACTGTGGCCGTTTCGATTATAATATATCACAGTTGTAACCGGCGTTTCAATTTCTAACAGAACACAACCTCCCACACATTTCCGAGGAATAAGTTCGTACCACATTTTGTATTTTATTCTTGAACGCCTATATTGTAAGATCGTTTGCGTCCAGACCTTTGACCTCCAATTTACTTATTAATTTTAACGTCGGGAGTTATTTGCGGGATGTCTTTATTTATTTATTTTTATTTCCACCTTTATCTTTATTTTTATTATTATTGTATGTTACTCTTGTATATTCAAACAACAGTATATTGAATGTATATTGAATGTTTATAATTATTTTTGAAATGCTGAATAAGACTCAGTGAAGTTAAAACGTACATTACATCTAATTTTTAATAAAGTCTAGTATGTTCTTTTTGGATATTCGAAGATAATTTTGTCGTGTTGCTCGATCTTGTTTCCCATTTGGCCTTTGTAATTTCTATTATTTAATTCAATTTATAAATCAATTTTTAAAATGTTATTTAGATAGACTTGATAATTGCATCGAGCTACTAATAAAGAGATATTTAAGACAAGTTATACGGTTTTATATATCTCAAATATGTTAAATGAAATAATTGATGTGGAATGAGTCTGATGATAAAATGTCAAGAAAATAAAATTCTATTCTTGCTCAATCTCATTTTGTCACCACAGTGATATGTCAAGGACCAACTAAATTAATAGGAATCATTGACCAAGATCGTTTCCGTAATTATTGAGGTGATAATTGGACGTTCAATTAGTGTTCAGCCTCTAGTTACAAGAGGATCATTTAGCCTAACTAGAGTAACGGGACTTCAATGAGAGCGTGGTGAGATTTGACGGAAAATGGAAATACCTGAGATTCTCGCGCTCTGCATTATTTACAACTCCTAATGTGATTTAGTAATAATAGATTTCTGCTCTGTACTTAATATATTTTGTATCAGAATTGTATGGATTATTAAGAGAAATTTTTGTTTAACATGCACTTATATTAATTCTGACATTTTATTACATATTTGTGAGTACAATATTTATAAGTACAATATTTTATATTAATCATTAAATTCGGAGATTTGTATGTTATTAAAATCGACTTATGTAATACATTCGAATGTAGGTAGGACGGTCGAACAAATTCGAGATTTTAGGGATTGCTCCGCTCTAATACGAAATTGAAACATGTTCGTTCAACAGCGATGGTTAAATAAGATGATTCTCTTGTGCAGGTTCAGCGGTAGCAATGATCGGAGCTAATCTAAGATTCGGCATCGGTGCTTCCGGGAATGTCACGTCCAACGCCACCAAGGTGTTCCAGTGTCATCCCGGTGGTGTGACCGAAGCCACCGTCATATTTAGTCTCGGTGCACTGGGGATGGGGGCAAATATCATCCTCATGACGCTGATACTGGCGAAGCGACAGCTGCGCAGGTACGAAGCGATAATAATCCGCCGAAGAACGGCGCTTTATGATAATAATCCGCCGAAGAACGGCCCCGTGCTTTACACGGGCTAAGCCGGGAATAACACCCGGAAATTCTCGCATTATGACCCGTTCGATATACAACACAAAACCGCTTCCTACAGGCATATCGCGCGATGCTGCAAAAATTACACGACGGTGATTTCTCACGAATGGAGAGAAAGAATGCTTCGTAAAATGGAAAACACCATATTCTATTATGTTCTATTATATCCGCCTCGTCCAAACGCATTGTATTTTAATGCATTCGTTTGAAAGAAACATGCTGTTGCAATAAATGAAAACAAATTTGCCTTTTTATTGCGACTTCTCGTACTTTCGAGTAGAATTTATGAGCAAGCTTAGCTGTGCTGTATGTGGATTTCAATCTCGTATAAAAGTATCTTGACTTGTTGAACTTTATTTCAGTACGTGGACAGGCAGTTATATTGCAACCCAGTCACGTGCTGTTTACCGAATAAGATCTCGATCACATTCTGTATGCTTCCTAAATAAAATAATGTCTGATCGATACGCAAAACATGGTGTGCGTGACAAACGAAGTGTTCTAAATATGATATCGAACTTTAGGAATGTATCTTGCTATCAATTTAAAGTCAATTTTCCTTAACGAAAACATTGATATATGCGATCTCTTTTGAAACTGCAAGTAAAATATTTCTTTCTGCGAATCAAACTTTATAGATTGAAATAAACAAGTTTTAAGTAAAATTTGAAATCAATTAAAATTTGACTTTAAATACATATAATGTCTAATGTTGAATCTCTACAATAAATGGCGGAAGAAGAGAATCATTTCTAAAATTAATACGTTCTTAAGATTCAATATCATATTGTTAGAAATATTCTATTTGCATTCATATAATGCATCAAACTTTTTTTTATTTTAAACGCAATTGCAAATAAGCTGAAATTGCTAGCAATGAAATTGTCGAGAGCTTATAAGATGCAGTGACAAGTCCAGAATTGAGGAGATAGTCGCAGACGACACGGCTAGAATGTGAATGTGTTGACGTATATATTTACCCTGGGATTTACAGGTGGTCCCAGGGATTGTTATTCCACCAAGCAATGGTGGATTGCGCGAGGGCCGCTATATTGTTACCCCTAGGCTCCAGTATATTGAATTGTCAACCCGTTAACAAGTGCTCTCTGGTGGAGACCGCTTTTCTGTTACTGGTGACCGTCTCCACGGTAAATATGCTAACAACTGTGCTGAATGACAGCCCGGTATTCCCAGAGAGCGACGAGGAAGCAGATCTGACTGCTCCCTTGCTGATGGACTCACCTCAAGTAAGAATTATAACGCGCATGAAGTTGATGTGATCTGTACTTTCCATTCTCAATAATTATTTTCATGATTTTCTTAGATATATCGTAAAGTAAATAAGACTGTAAATTCGTGTGTACGTGCGTATAGCTCTCGATCCCAGAATTTTAACTAAATTAACTTATTCTTCAGCATTCAGCTCTTTCAGTTTACAATTCCCAAATTTCAACCCCTCAATCATCTCAATCGTCTCTTAACTCGTTGCAGTTCAAACTTTCTGAGGAGAAGCAAAGAATTTATTTGTCCTCAACTTCATTTAATCGGTTAATTTAATATTAATTAAAGAATTTTTATTAGTTGAAAAAATTTATGAAAATCCTATATATATGTGTGTGTGTGTGTGTGTGTATATATATATATATATATATATATATATATATATAATGCTATAAATTGCCGTTTATAATTGCATACAAATTTGAATGCTTGAAGAATTATGTGATAAGCTATCGCAATGTATTACAAATATCGAATCAAATTTGGAAAGGATTAAATATTTAATATTACGTTTGTACTTTACGGTTATACACTTACTTAAACATACATGTATATATGTTAATATGTCATGTATATGTGTGTGTGTGTGTGTGTGTGTGTGTGTGTGTGTGTGCGCGCGTGTGTGTGTTGGATTTTAAGACGTTAATTAAAATCTAGTTAGGTTTGCTTGTGACAGGCTATTGATCAGAAATATTGTGACGTATGGATAAACCGCGTGACTTTGGCTAACGCTTGACTGCGGTTGTCCATCTCGCATGCAAAATGAGAGAGAAATTTCCACCTAACCGCAGCATTGTGATAGCGAATTTAAGCAGTGACTGATTGCAGTGCAAACCGTTTGCGTCACAGGATAGAGATATCGAAGTGAAAGCTGTCGGACTAAATCGGATTTTTCCAAAGAAAATTAATTGCACCGCAGAAAAACATTAAGCGCGCAGCTTGAGTTATAGAAATACGGAAGCTTCTCAATAAGCTGTGATAAATCCAATCAGTCAACGTTCGTAAAGATAAAACTTTTTTCTAGTTAATTTTATAGCACAAATTTTTATATTAAATTATAATAAATGCTTAAACTTAATTATTAATAAAGTATGAAGAAAAATAATGTTTAAATTTGTAAATATTATACAAGTTCAGTTTTCTCATCATAAATTAAACATAAATTATTATTACATTCTACAATTTTTCATTCCATTGGGAAATTTTGTTTTTATCTTAACTTACACAATAAATTTAATTAAGAATTTAATTCATGAACTGAAACTTTGACATCGAGGAAAAGTTATTTTCAAGTTCAGACTATACGCTTCTAAAATTCAATACAGATCTTACAAGGAACCCTATATTATTACGGTACGACACGAGACACTAAATTAGCACAATTAATTCCTTAACGACTTGACTTTCCTGTGTTCAGTAGGTAACAGTCATAGTTTCAAATTAATGTAATAACTTGCGTTAAATGACACTTGACTCGCTTTCGTAATAACAGAATTCGAATGATGGTTCGTTAAACATGTGAGAAATCTATTATTATGTGTCCCTTGAAAAAAATTACAATTGTAGCCTTGTATAAGCAATAAAGTAAAATAATTTCTATTGTTTTAAATGTCCCAACATATGTTTTATTCGGTCTTAAGGTTTTAATTTAAAACGATTTATTTGATGTTTATTGCAGTTTATTAAACTCGTTTTTTGCGAATTAAAAATTTCCAAATTGCAAATTAATAATAAAACAAAATGTAAATTTTGAATAATTTTAAGTAATGAGATGCAATGTGAGATAAATTCTATTATTAGAATTTTAATTTTCAACATATGTAATTATTAAAATGTCAAATATATCAATTAAAAATTTTATAATAATTTACTTTTATACTTTTACTTTTAAAAAATATTTAAAATGGTATTTTTTCAGCAAACCAATAAATAAAAAAAATGCAAAATTTGGTTAAAGCTTGGCTTCGATAAAGTGATCTCGACTCTTTGTGAGTAGTGGTAGATCCTGTAATCCAATTGTGGATTAGAGAATTGCATAGATATATCAGTTTCTAAAATTCAAACAAAGACAATCGGATTATATCGGATTATTATATTGTTAAACTGATCAATCACGATATTCGAAACCACACTACGTTTAATCGAATAAATGAATATTTTGAATGAAATTTTATCTGTAAATATATGTTTTCGAAAAATTTACGATCGCTATTTATGATTAATGTTTTCCAATAATATTTTTGCTGATTCTGTACAAACAAATCCATAATTATGTTCTTTCAAACATCCTGGTAATACTGTAAAAAATCACCCAATCAAACAACAGTGTACCTTGCAGCATGCTCAATTTAAATTTGCAAATTCAAATTTACTCTTATTTGTAGAATTTGTTTACATTGTCAACATCGGTCAAGTAATTAAATTGAGTAACTAGCATTTCGTTTAAATATTCACAAAGCTTATTGAGAAATTATTTATATTTATACATGAAGAGTTTTAATTAATTTGTGAAAAGCAACGTGTATAAAATAAAAGCAATTAATCAGAAGTTGAAGTATTACGTGTCATTTGTTATCGCGAGAAAGGTATTGCAATAATTTGCGAAACAGACATTCAGACGATAATACTTAATTCAATGTCAGTTTTATATTTCCCAAGCAAGTTCTATATTTCCATTTCATTACTTTTATAAAAAAAATCTCAAAGATTCGTTAAAAAATTATTATCAAATCACAAATTGTTATTAAGTGCAACTTAAAATATTATTAAAATATTATTCGTTTGTACTGATAATTTTATTTCTGAAAAACTTACTTGGGAAAAACAACGTGACTCTTTTTTTGTTGAAATTTTATCGAAAAATTATTCGCTATTTCTGCAGTGCGTGCTCTTTGGCACCTTCATGATCTGGTTCGCCAGCATAACTATCAATCTGGGACCTACATTTCTTAGCGGGGCTTTAGCAGCGAACACGGAGAGCGGCCATAACACGCCCAGTTGTCCGTTAATACATGGCCCTTTTCGCCACTATATACTCAATGCCCTTTGGATTGTCATCAACATTATTTGCGTAGCGCTCACGCTCTTCCACTTGAGAAAGTTGCACAGAGATCTAACGAAAGCTAATGTCGAAGCGGTAAGCGACAATATCAAACATACAGCCAAAATCTATTCCAAATATATTCAAATATATTCCATTAATTCCTATTTGTATAAATAAAAATATATAAAATTACATATAATAAAAAATAATTTCTAAAACTTATATATAAAGTACATAAAAGAATAATATATATAATATATCAATTTAGAATTAAAATTTTGGATAACAATGTTTTTACATTCTTACGAGAAAAAAATTTTTTCTGTGTTCAGAGATTTTATACATTTTGATAAAACATATTACACTTAATTTTACCTTAATTTTATAAATTTTTTCTATCTTTATATAACATCGTATTAATCTCCAGGTACGAGTAGCTGGTCTCGTTACAACACTCGTTAATGTGACGGGAGGACATCAAGGTGCAACGAATGCGTTTGCAACCGAAGATGGTGACACGAGAAACGGTACGACACCAAAAGTAAGTCATTACGTTAATGATTTTCAATACAAAGGGCGGGGGGAATGATATTTTTATATGCCAATAAATCTTCACAAAATCATCTCACTTTGATTCATATTTTAAATAATAGTTTAAATAATAGTTTTAAATAATAGTAAATAATGTTTTCCTTATAAAAACCAAGAGTATGCACTAACAATATTGACGGTATCAGTTTTTTAAAATATATATTCACATTTTTATACATCTACAAATACGACATATATGCGAAGTATGGAAGATGGAAATGAAAGAAGAAAGTACGAATGCCGCGACGTGTAAAAAGATCTAAAACTACTCAGAAACGACATTTCAGAGGACGGGTGCCATCGAGGAACACCGGAAAATGAGGAATTACCTCCGAAGAATGGAACGAGAGGGTGTACAAAGGGTGAAAATGTTCCTTGTCATAACAGCGGCGTACGTCTTGTTCTGGGGACCATTGTTTTTCGTTACTCTGGTGCATCATCCCGTTATAGGAAATCCTACCGGCTACGAGGTAATTAAAACGTATAGAGTGCTGCAACGAAATAATGGGAAGTTTATTTCTACGTTCGCGTTAATGTTACTTTCGCGAAATTTAGAGGCTATCGATATTTATGTCCCTATAAATATCTCCCCTTATTACTTATCTCGCTTGTAATGGCGCATTTGTGTGCACTTGCGATATGGTGTGAATATTAATAGCTCGATACACGTTATGTTCGCGGGTCGAATTTTACTCCAGTAAAACGACATTTGTATGTCACGTTATTTATTCATTCGCGAATGAGCTCTCTTATTAATTTTAAAAGATATACTCGCCAGAAACAATCGACGGCAATTTATGTAAATAAGCATTATAAATGTAAATGAATACTGACGTCATACAAGTAGCGTGTAAATATTGAAGTTAATCGTCTGGCGGCGATATAAATAAATACACAAATCTCTCTTTTTTTCTTAATCATTATAATTGAACGTTATATGTAACTCCTTAATATTCTAATAATTTGCAATGTCCAAAATACCTGTGCAAAATATAATAAAACTTGTCGAGCGATTTTAGTGCGACTTCTGTTAACGATTTTGTTAACAATAGAATTCCGAGGTAGGAAAAGGGTGCGAAAACTTCGCGAGAAGGCATGAAATTGTAAACTTGCTCGATCATGCCAATACAGAGTTGTCGTGAATCGCTCGAGCAAATTCGTAGCTACCGAGCAGTTTCTCCGAAGAATCTTTCCGAGAATATAAATTTTCAAAAGAGAAAAGTCTTCGCCAGAAAATTCTCTCATCGAGTGATTTGAAGACATCGCACAACGATTTTGTTGATGTAGCGTCGTAGCAGATGCACGAAATAGCTGCATTTTATCTTCTCGATGCACAATAAACTTTTGATATTTTGGCAAAACGTAGACCACGACATAGTGAAAAGCGTAATTTAGGAAAACATAAATCTTCGTTTCGAATTTAAATACGTATACACTCTAATATTTTTCAATGTAGAAATTTTATATAAGATACCTCATACAGGTACTTTTAAATAAAATCTTTTCATTTAAACTTTTCATTTAAATAAACCAAGATTCATATAAGTAACTATTGTATATATACATATATATGTAGATACATATATATATATATATATATATATTTATATTCTTTTGTTATTTTTATTGTTAGCTTTATTTTTCATTGTTCCCATGCGGTGAACTGATTATATTACAACTTTAGTTTCATGCTTTAAAAGAAGTGCTTCTCTGTGTGTTTCGTCCATCTTTCTGTTAGAAGCATGCTATCGTGCAATTTTGGATTAGCTTATGGATTTATGTTTGCAGTAGCACGAGGCAAACTGTGCATCGCATTTAAATCACTGGATTCCGCGGTTTGTTGTTCCAGGTGACTTTACACATTGCATACGTGCACGCCTTCGTAAACCCGGCCCTGTTCCTCGTTTTGCACCGGGGGCTGCGGCAAGGGATGTCGGACGTGTGTTGCGGCTGCTGTGAAAGCATAGCCCGGTGGATTCTCGGATCCGCCGCCAACAGGCCCGATGCAGAATGTTCAGCTACCCCGATACGAACCGCCGATGAATCTTCCCTCGCCGCCGGATCCACCCTTAGCGGCGCCAGCCGCACTGTCGGGATGCAATCTTACTGATGTGGCGCTCCTAAAACCACCCCTGCCACCAACTGCCAAACACTTACTGCTGGTAGGACACTCGTCTGAGTAATCACCGAAACTTCGCAGAATTCACGTTTAATCACTTAAGGATTGAACGTGAAATTTAATGACTTAAAGACGCCATCCCTTAATTACTCAGACTAATTTCCCTCGAAGTTTCTCGAATTTCCAGAAATTTTTATACGATTCTTGTTACATAAATCTTTTATCCAAGCTTGTGATACAAATATAAAATTATCAATAAAATTACAGGACGATTCCGTCGTGGTACCCGATCCTTGGAGTCTGACTTCAAGACCAAAGAGCACTTCTAGCTTGTATGAAGAGGAACTATCTAGGAGACCGAGCCTCCTGCTACCACGACCGGAACTAAATGATCTGCAAATGAGTCCAACAAGTAGCGACTTGCCCAGCGAATAAACGGTTTTAATCAACATCGAACCAAACAGCACAACGTTAATCGATTACAATTTAAAAATAACTACAAAAATGATAAACGTTTTCAAAATTCTTCCTATCCTCTCCTCTAATCCTCTCCTGGAGCATACTTTTATTATACTTTAATCAGACGTTCATATACATATATTGTTGATAAAAAGCCGAAATCAAATGAATCACGTGCTACAAATACTGCATCACCTAATTTTTTAATGAGCGTTAATATATCAGCAAAAATATCACAACTATCTGCAATTGCATTTGAAAATATCCGTAAAGCTTTACGTTCATGCAATTTTTTAAATATCAATATTAATCTAAATGAAATTGAAGATAATACCATCGTAAATTTGTACAAAATCATAAATTTGGTTCTTACGGGCATTTCATGCAATTCAAGGAAGAATACATCAAGGTACTAATAAAATTAATTATACAAATACAGTAGAATCCCGTTGTCCGAGCTAATTGTGATTTGTGACACCTGGGGAATTTGATCTGATAACTGTGAGAAAAAAAGACTATTTCACACTAAAAATCATATTTCATCAAAATTTTTTGCGAAACATAAGGCGTGTCACTAAAGAAATTATGTATGTATTTATTACACAATCATAATCTAAAGCACTTCAATATAACACAACACAAATTAAAGAACTTCAAATTTCACATTGCATAAAATAAACAACGTCGAGCAACGTTGCGAGCATCACATAAAATCTATCGCGAGTGCGAAACATTTAACTAGTCGTCCGGATAGTCGTGGTTCTATTGTAATGCATCTTGAATTTTGTCAGGAAGTCAAGTCATTAAAAAATTAGTATGCACATTTACTTTTACAATGCGTACATATAATAGACTTAAAAAAACTGACAGACTGACTTTTTCACAAAACTCGTATTATTATGTATAATATCAATTTCCACTATTGTCACGTCCAAAATTGTAAGTTAAAATAATGTAAAAATTATTTCATATTTAAAAAATGGCTTTGTCTTGCCATACTTAGAACGTATATACATTTAATTGGTTATTAAATTCATAATTAAAATTTTTCCGACAACTTTTACGATTTTTATCGTAAGACAGAAGTAATTTCGTATTTCATCAATCATATTTCCGAAATAATCATACAATTTGATCACATTTCTAAGTAATGCCTCAATAAGTTTGATTTATTGATTATTAAATAATAAAATTAAATAATTAAATTTATTTTAACTGATTTACAAGCAATCAGCAACGCAATTCAAATTTTACGTTAATTTAATATTTTAAATAATATATGCGCTAAACAATGAAAGTCTGTTTATTTATCATTGCATCTATTTTAAATTTCAGTTATCACTCAATGCCATACAAGTTGAAATTTTATTTCTTTTTCTTTTTGATTAGTTGGACATTGTGTGTAAAATCTAAAAAAATAAAACGCGACAAATCGAAGAAATATAATCCACCGGGCATCATCTGAATGTATCTGTGATTGCTTATAAACGTCCTAATCTCTTTATCGTTGTGGTGTCATAGTAATAGATTCTTATTGCTAAAAAATTATATATGTGTACACACAATAGGAAGTTTCAATTTAATGACATAAGTTGACAGAAACGTTGTTCTATCTTTCTTCATTCAAGTAGATAACAAAGACAAAACGATATTTGTGTCGATTTGTGTCACTAAAGAGGGAAAGCCTCCAATGTGTATATACAAGAGCGATACATGATATTTTACAAATGTTAAGAGGTATATTCTGTAAAAATGCCCTGTAATGTCGTATCTCTATAAGCTATGTAACACGTAGAGTAAGAAAGAAAAAATGAAGAGTGAAAAGAAGAAAGAACTAAAGAAAACTTACAGAGCGAAAATCTTCTTATAGAATACAGGGAATAAATAATATTCGTAATCTGCTTTTTTTAGCTACAAAACAGAACTGAAAATGAAACCAATATCTGGTGAGTCAGAGAAGTACAATACGTGATAGAAAGTATAATAAACTGAAAAAAATTTATAATTTCTTCATTTAGCCAAGTTATAGGTGCACTTATTAAATGTATATAACGATCGAAGCGCAATCTTGCTGCGCTTCACAGTCCTTCGTAAAGTGGTACTATCGCATGAGCTTCTTCATCTGGGGACTCAATCTTCTCGAAACGAAATACAATTGAATTATACATATTTTCTACACGACATTTTAGAGATTGCAATCGCACAATGCATCCGTGTTTTATCAATCTAATGCGTTACATCAACGCTTTTGTTTTATTCAAATAAGAAAGATTAATGAGAGTAAGAAGCAGAGAGAATCAGCCGTTAATTCTACAAGTGGAGAACTGAGAATGATTACAGCCAATATAAATATAAATATGAACAATCATTTCGAGTCCGTTGAAATTCTTTCCTAGTTAGTATGCTATATTAATAACTTTCTGCAATTGTTTCTTGATTTGTCTCTCTTCAATACTTATTTTCTAACTTATAAATTTAATATTGTATTTTTAATGTTATATTTGAAACAAAATAGCGAACCAAAGGCAATATATCGTCATATATATATATATATAAAATATTTGCTCACCACATTTCTGTATTAAAGAAAAACTTAAGAACACACAAGATTTCTTATTTCCAGAAAAGTTATAAAAGTTATTAAAGTGATTAATGGTACTAGAAAATACTTAAAAACGGCCGACTCTTTGAACATTGAAACGAGAAAAATCGACAAAACAAAAAATTAAGAACAATCAAAATTCAGTTAATCGTATTTAAAATTGACAAATTAATTTGTCACGTGATCTTTTAAAACACATAGATGATATTTCATATGAATTAAAGATAACTCCTAAGTATGAGAATAATTGAAAGCAGTAATTTCTACTAATTTTATGTAAAGAATTGTAAAAATTATTCATATCAGATTACGTCATATTATATCGAAGTTAGCAGATCATAATGGTGATAAATTATCTTCTAAAAATGTAATTAATAAGCATTTCAATCATATTTCAATCATAAGAAAGACATTTAAAATTTGTGAACGTGGAATTTAATAACGAATACCTTCTTAATGTGATTATATTGTTTATAAGGCTGATTAAAAATATAGAAAATATTGAAATTATTAAAATTTCTTCCAAAATTATAAAAAATATTGGCATAATAAAACGTATATTAAAGTGTGTTATAAAACTGTTAGTATAGAAATTATTTCTTATTATATAGCGAAAAGCATATCAACGTAGAGAAGTGTCACGTGTTTTAAAATGAGTATGCAGCGTAACATTATGTGACGAGCATCGGTATTTATTAAAATTATATAAAATTAATATCCTCACTCAATCCCTTCTTTCTTTATTCACTGGAGAATGTGTTAAAAGCAGTGCGCGAAGGATGCTGCTTAGATACAAGTCAATTAACTGTAACTACCATAAAATATTTTCTTTTTAAATATGTCGCGTGTGTAATAAATGTTTAATGTTTAATGTTTAATGTAAATTAATGTAAATTATATGTGTAAAAAAGTGGCAGAACAAAACGAAACTTTTTATCGTAATTTTATAAATGCAACATTAAGAATGAACGTTATTAATGGCAATTGTAAAAAAAAATATTTAGAGATGCATTAAAAGTATATGAGATACGTTTGAATCGAAAGTTTCACAGCCTCGACTATGTGTTTATTATATTAAAGTGTGCATTTTTTGCAATAATTATTATTTTAATTTATTCTACAAATTTACTTATTATATTTTTCAATAGATCGCGAATATAAAATTTGGAATTGTATGCTTGAAATTATTTTGTGTTTTAAAATGCATTTCATGTTTACGTGTAAAATACATATACCCAAAATTTTATAACGCGATTGTCTTAGGTCTTTATGAATAATTTATTAATTTAGGTATTTATTGTTTAACAACAAATCTCTTGGAATTGTTATTAAAATCGATTTTTTTTCAAAGCGCTCTTAAAGCCAAACATTTAAGCAAATTATTCTAAATAATCTTATCAGGGCAAAGTATTATTATTAAGAACATTTCTAAGAGAACGGTGCCTAAAAAACCGAAACATTGTTGCAAATTGACAGCAAAGTATGTGAAATGGTATCGTAAATATATTATACGATATATATACGAGTAATACAAGCATAAATATCCTTGCCAGAAAGAAAAAAAGAGCCTGCATTATATATATAATATTAATTGTATATAAAACCCTGCTCACATATTTAAAATAAAAAAGTATATGTAATATATAAATTATATGTCTTTCTTTTTATTAAATTAATAAAATTGCATATTTCCAAATACACCAAATATGATGAAATAAATGGGAATATTTTTTAAACCTTACATATTCGTATATGATTTTAATCGTTAATGATTTTAGAAAATATTAAGATGTCTTTTTAAAGAAACAAATTTTGAACAATAAAATATTAAAGAAAATATTTTATATATTTACTACAAATATCAAAACAAAAGTATGGTTAAAGTAATTTTTGTAATCCTTCATTCGTTTTCCAAGACACATTTGATGAGCTACTTCGTTCTCATGATTAAAGTTCGCAAAACGAAAGAAGACAAAATAAGATAAATAATAAGGAAAGAATTCCGATAATTTATTTATTCTGAACGACAAGATTTCGTTAGTAATAAGACATATTAGAACAGATCTTAAAGAACGTTATCTTTGGCTTCAGTCACATGGACTTATGCGTCGAATGGCGGTTCTAATAAAGAAATCCTATTGGTGTTGCTAGTCAGAGAAACTAGTGACAAAATTATAATTTGCGAATTGATTTTAAATGTCAATGATCAAATTATGTATAATGTAACTGTTATACTGAATTAGGCTGAATCGTCCAATTTCTTCAAGAAATCCGGTCAGAGGGCATACGAAGAATAATGAAAGGCTCTTTGAATATTTGAAGATTGACGACAAACAACGTTAAAAAAATATTTATCTGTCTCACGTTGCGACTTACCTGTTCGAAGCCACCTAATATCTCCGTCGTGTCCATCGCAGAATTCACGGCAATCGACCTCAGCTTCTGTCCTGTCAAAGCGGCAAGTAAACGAACCACACTGCTTTTCCCGCAGCCCGAAGCACCAACCTATGATATTTATTTGCGATTACATTACAATTAATTAGTCAAAGATAGAAGTCAAATAAGAAATATATAATGTAAATATAAATAAAAATATAAATAAACATACAAGAATGGACATCCAGTTCATTTTAACGCATTGCATAAGACTCTTCAATGTTTGTTTCTGTTCTCTAAGCACTAACAAATTAAAGTCCTGTGGTTCGCTGCAATTTTTCCGGTTTAACATCACATCACCGATGAAAAGTTCGTCTACCGTGATGTACATAGGCAATTGATTTGGTGGAAGAGGATATTTATCGAGTGAAAATATTTCTTGATATATCTGATAAACCTACAAAATAAATCCAAAATACGAAAAAACGCTATAATATTATAATTCAACATATTTTAATAAGCATAAAAACAACTTCTTCCAGTATAATTCTGAATTTTTTCCTCCATATTTCTCAATATTCTTATTGGATATGAACATAACTTTATAATGACTCACTTTTTGTCGATCTTCTTTAGTCCTCATTCTATTAACATAAATGAGCTCCACGCTGTCACCTGGATTAAAATACTGTTTATTATCGCGAAATTCATTAGAAGCGGCTTCGATAGTCGTCTCACACCATCGAGTAATATCTCGTAAATTCATCTCCCATGGAGATCCGGCATGTCCCCATACAATACCAGCTTCCGATGCTAATTTGCTATTAAACTGCACCATGGGATTGATCAATTCCACAGGAAGTTGTGGAAATTGTACATCAAGTATAAACCTTAAGTCATCTTCCATTAATGCATCCACAGATACCTACGAGAACAGTGAACTTTGAAACAGAAGTTACTTTCATATCATTACGTCATGCTATATCTATAATATATAAATATACCTGAGTAAATCTATTTAAAAAGGATCTCGGTAAGCCTCGTCTAGCTCCACCTTGCCGCAAGGGATTTTGACAACCAAACAATCTTGTACCGAGCTTAACCGAAAATGTCTTTCCTAGTTCGGGGATGTATATCTCTCCCCTGTGATCGAAGCATGCGTTAAGGCCTTCCAGGACTGATTGTGATGCCAAGTTTAACTCATCAAGCAGAATCCAATATCCAGCACGCAAAGCTCGCAAAAATGGACCATCCCGCCATGCAAATTCACCGCCTTTTCCGTTTTCTACAGGAAGATCAGCACCAAACAAATCGGATACGTCCTGTAAACACAATATAGATGTCACAATAGAGATGTCATAATCTTCGATAAAATAAATTTGATCAAAAATAAAATAAGTATTATACTTTAAGAATGATAAAAAGAAAGAAACTGTGTCATTTTACAATACCGTTTGGTCGCTTAAATTAATTCTGATCAAGGTGTGTCCTGTGGCTTTCGCGAGTGCAGAAACCAGACTCGTTTTTCCAACACCTGGACTTCCTTCCAGAAGAATGGGTTTATTTAACTGCAATGCCCGTAGCAGTTTCAACGTATTTAGTTTTGTAATGGGAGTTGTGAACGTAAATGCATGATTTTCACAAGAGATATAGGGGTCTTTTTTAATATAAAATGGTGGCACCCCGAATACTTCTGAAGTATCCACAACGTTTTCGTTTATCACAAAAGTTTCTGTATCAAATTCAGATTTTATTGTATTTTCGATTTCCGACTTAATAAACTGAAAAGCAGTCCTTGTAAAATCTTTCAGTTTGCTGACACTGAAAATAAATAACAATCGATTAAAATCTTCGTTGCACCAAGTATAAATAAGTAAATATTCGTACTAAAGTTAATTTTTAATTTATAAAATGTTGATTAAGTATCATTTAGATTTATTAAATATTATCAGATTTAAAATTAAACAGTTTTTGCATGCAAAATTAAAATATCGAAACTTGAATACAATAAAAAATTAATATTATATACTGATAACACATATGTACCTCTCCGAACCGGTGGTACCAGATCCAAGACTATCAATGTAAGTAAGACAAGCGCCATGATAATATGCTTAAATATTATCAGATTTAAAATTAAACAGTTTTTGCATGCAAAATTAAAATATCGAAACTTGAATACAATAAAAAATTAATATTATATACTGATAACACATATGTACCTCTCCGAACCGGTGGTACCAGATCCAAGACTATCAATGTAAGTAAGACAAGCGCCATGATAATATGCTTCTCCTAGTTTCGACAGAGTGCCGACAGTAGCCACATTTATAAAATCGACCCACGTGAGCACGTCTCGTATGCTCACAGTGAGCTTCTTGCCCACTTCGGTAGTTTGTAACCATTCAGTGAATCTCAGTATTGCAGTGGCGACGGACTCTCTTGTTGTTTGCGAAACGATGCGAAGATTATGTATTATTATATCGTGCAAATCGCTCCTGGCCATACATCCCTCGCACCATACTTCAGTGAAGCGATTTCGCAAGGCCGGCGAAAGCTCCTTCTTGCCGTAATCACCACCAGGATTCATCGTGCCGACAAACACGAATTTTTCGTTCGCCACAATTACAGTATTCTCTTCACCGTGCGAAGACTCTAACCCTTTCTCAGCTAGTAGAAGACTACGCTCCGGCTCTGTACAAAAAAGATAAATATAACAAATAACTTATAAATATAAATATAAATATAAAGATAACAAATAACAAATTATATGTATACAGAGACACGTGTGATTGATTTCTTTTGATTGAACATGACCTGTTTTGTATTTCGCGTCTCATGCTTACCTAAAAGTGAATTTAATCGTTCCAAAACGCTATCATCGGCCAATGAAATTTCGTCAGCTAAAAACAGATCGCCGTTACGCATGGCATTTATTAAAGGACCATCCATCCACTCGAAGAGCCTCTGGTCATCCTCGGCATGCTCCCGAACAGGTCGCAGATTTCCCAGAAAATCGGACGATTCGGTATGCATGTGGCAATTTACGCTACGCATAGCTTGGCCGTTGATAGCTGCGATCAACTGGCAGACTGTGGTTTTGCCTCCGCCAGTTTCTCCAACTAGCAACACCGGTTCCTTGAACTGACAAGATTTCTTCACCAGAACCGCCATTCGACGCATGTGATAAGTCCATACAATATGGCCAAAGCCAGAAATATTGTTCTTCAGGATCTCTTCCAATATATACCTCGTTACTGGCGAAGTCTTGTCATTCAGCGTGAACAAGCTGTCAGGATCAACGTCCCTCTTTAAATGTTTTTTTATTACTTGTCTTATTTCGTCTGCTTCTTCCGCTTTGCGGACCTTAGCCGCGAGAACGAGGTAGCCCTCGTCCGCGAGGTGTTGACTCCAGTCATATAGTCTGTTGCCTACGTCGGGCGCTAATCTATATCTTTCTCCCCAACGAAATAGATCTCGCAGAGTTATAAATCCCTTTTTGCCGGCAAAAGCCGCCGTACTTTTACGTCTTATCTGGAGGTCTGTCATTACATTAATTACCTGTTTGCAGTACGACTCTGGCATACTGCATCTCTGATTGAGTATTATCTGTAACTCGTTGGGCGGTATTTCATCGAAGTGTAATTCTACAAATCGATTCCTGAACGCGCGTGACAAAACTTTTCGACCACCGTAGAGTCCAGGAGGATTTTGCGTCGCAAATAGCATAAAATGTTCGTGGGCTTTTACCACCTGTTGCGTCTCAGGTATAAACAATTCCCTGTTATCATCGAGAACTCGGTTCAGAGCTTCTAAAACGTCACTCGGGGCTAAATTTAACTCGTCCAGAATAATCCAGTACCCTTTGCGCATCGCATCAACTAGGACACCTTCCTTAAAGACTAACTTTCCGGTCTCGTCCGCGACGTAACTTCCGACGTATTCCTGTAAATCTGTGTGCTCGTGATTGTTTATACGGACGCAGACGTGTCCTGTGGCCTTCGCCAAGTAAGTAATCAAACTGGTCTTGCCTACTGACGTGTCGCCTTGCAGCAAAATTGGAATTTTCCCAATCGACACGACCCTCACTAGATCTTTCAAATTTCTCCTAACGGAATCAGTCAATATATAGTTGCTAGGTGTCTCGGGCGTTAAACTTCCTTGCAGAACCCAATATTCCTCAATATATATGTACTCTTCTCCCGGACTGCATTTTGGTTTCGGTATAGGAGTGCCAAGAATTGCTTTGACACTCTTGTTATTGAGGATGGCTTTCACGATCATTCTCTGTACAATCGGATACGAGTTGTGATCCAACTGCGTCAGGAAACTTAAAGAGAAGGCTTCGTATAGGGATCTCAAAATATTACCACAGGGATTCGACGCAGAAATGTACAACGCGCGACACAATGTTCTCAAACTGTAATGCGGTTTGTGTGCCGTGCCGTCGAACAACGTGGTCATAGCTTCCTTTCTCACGTTCAGGTAGAACTTGACGATTGCTTCATACTTCTCTAGCGGCAGATTTAATTCTGCCAGATAAGAATTCACCAGCAACTGAAGATCCGATCGCTCGGTCAATTCATCGATGTAGAACTCGGTGAATCTATTTCTCAAACCGACCGGTAAGTCTCTCTTGCCGACATCCGTGGCCGGATTCATGCAAGCGAACACTGTGAAGTCCGGGTGTCTTGTCACAGGTTCTCCATCACCGCGCTCCAGTAACGGCAGAGACTCCGAAGAGCCTTCCAACAAACCAGACAGACATTCCAGTGTTTCTGCGTTCGCCAGATTAATCTCATCCAGAAGAACCCAATAACCATCTCGCAAAGCCCTGACCAAACTCCCCTCTATAAAGGAAAATGCCAGCGAATATTGACTCTTCACCTGAGCTCTTAGTTTATCCAGTTTCTCCAGCATCTTCTCCCACTTTCTCAGCATATCAATATCGGATTGGGTATCGTCCTGATCGGATTTCTCTCGAGAATCTTTGGTATGTTTCAAAATACCTTTCTTAAATGCGTTGTCTTCGAGATTCTTGCACTTGTCTTTCAATCTCTTCACAGCAGCGCACGCACTATGGCTCATCAAAACAACAAGATTTTTCCACTTCTGCTGCTTGTGACTCAGAGCAATGTGTTCAAGGAACTTCCTATTTGACTCGATGACGAAGTAAGAGCGAAATAGGATCTCGAACTCCTCTCGGATGGGCGAGATCAGAAACTTGAGATCGACCGGTTTGTAGCCACCTAGTAAATCCGCACTCTCGCTCTGCTGATTCATATTTATGATTGTCAATCTGTGGCCAGTACTCCTCGCTAGATATTGTATCGAACTCGTTTTTCCGGTACCAGTCTCGCCAACTAGCAGCACGGGCTCCTTTTGCATGACACAACCAGCTATGCGCTCCAGCAAACACGCAGAAGGTCTTGTAAAGGAGAAATTAATCTTTTCTACATCTATTCTCGCATATTGCGCTTTTTTACGAGTTAACTTCGCTCTGCCCGCTATCAGAAATTCGGGAAGTAAAGTTATAGATGGTTTATGCATGTTGCAAAAGTACTCTGCCTTTGTTTTTATAATACCTAGTTTATGAGCTACCGCCATCGCCAAATTTAATCGTTGCTCTATAAAGAGATAATGTAATTAATAATGCAATATTTAACTCTGAGAATTTTTAAATATTATATAAAAGTAAAAACAAATTTATAAATATTTGTGGATACAAATAAATATTGTATAAATAACTGGTAAGTAAGATTTAAACATATATTTAAACAGAAAAATTAGAGAAAAATTATTACCTTGATTAGAAACCGAACAACAAAAGACATCCAGAGCATCCTGAAATATTTTCAATGCAGAATCTGACGATGAAACATCGAAATCGACAACAGCTCTAGAACACCATTTTATTAAATCTCGCGTCGACGTTTGTCGTCCAATCTTCAGTGATAGTATAACATCACTTGTGTTACTTTCATTATCATGATCTCCTACGGAGAACAACAAGAACACATCTACTATTCTGGTAGCAATAGTACTCAATATTGGAAACAGCGTTTGAACTACGATCACTAATTCGTCCTTGGATAGAGGTTCCACGTTCAAGCACAGCCAATGTTTTTGCAATAAACTTGAGGATCCTGTGACATGTTTTTGAATGCCCGTAGTAGACATCATCAGTCGCTGAGTAACGAACAACTGGAACCCGCTGTTGGCATAAATGGTATCGCGATAGCCGGGTACGCAAAGTGTTCCAGTTTCCATCAAATTGCTCAAGACGCTAGCTACATCGAGGGCAGCGCTGTCCACATCCTCCAAGAGCAGCCATTTACCAGCAATAACTGCTTGTGTGAGGACACCCGGTTGCCAAACAAATTCACCAGGCACGTCGGTACATCTGTACATTCCCAGCAGCATCTTCGAGTCGGTCTGATCGCCCAATTGTACTTTAACGAAATTCGACGTATCGTGTCCAGTGACTCTGGCTAAATACTCCACCAAAGCTGTCTTACCGCAACCAACTGGTCCTTGCAAGCAGATACATTTCCTGGAGCCAACGGCTATAGCCAGACTTTGCAAATTTTTCTTCGTGGAAGAAACTGCAACTAAATTGTGGGTGCTCTGATTCCTGCCGAGAGTAGGCAATAAAATGCCACCAACAGATACAATAGATGAGATACTTTTAACTGTATCTTCCATTGACTCAAAGCTGGCGCAGGTAATAGTATCTGTGTCCTTGTCTTCGTAATCAATTAAAAATTTTTCAAAATTTGGAATGAATATTTGTGCACACAACAGTCTTGTCGATTCAGACATGTTCAAGACTATAACTAAACATTTTAAAGCGACCCTGAAATTAAATTAGCAAATCTTTTATTTTCAAACAATTATAGATAGATAATTGAAATCGATATTGCATATATTTTTGAAAGGGAGCTTTCATTAAGATTCTTGCAATGTACTTACCATTTCACCTTGTCATTTCTATTTGTTAAATACTTGTAAAATCTAGACCAATTCCATTTATGCTTGAAATGACTAGTAGCAGACTGCAAGATATTATGACACGCGACAACAATGTCATATTCAGATACTTCTGAGATACATGAAAATCTTCTTCTGTTTTGTTTCTTTAGGGGTGTTACTGTATCAAAAGAGTTGTCAAGAAGTTCAAATGGAGCTGGATTAACATCAAAGTAGCGCAAGACAAATCTGAAATAAGAAAGATATTAATTTATAAATTTCTTCGTGACAAATAAACAACGCTAATGTTCAACTTTTAAATTAGAGAATAAATAACCAACAGTCACAATTACTTTTAATACTTTGTACTATTTAATATAAATCTATCTCACGTATGTGTATCACTCGCTAAAGAAAGTCGCAAATTGAAATTTCTCACTTATTAATGCTGTATGCATCAGACATTACGTTTTAGAGTCTTCATAAAATAAATTTATTATCGTAAAAAATTTATTACATAGAAAGTTTCTCAGCATGGAATACGGGTATATATCGATATAATAAATACGTACACTAGTAAATCTCGATTAATGTTGACCAGCTTTCCTAATATAACACAGTTCAATCTATGAATGACATCCTTGTCCATTAATGCTGACGATTGTATGTCATCTGCAGGTATCCCTACAGAAACAAGGGCTGGTAACAATTCTGGAAAACAGTCAGCAACATCTTTTGTGCATTCTGGTTGCATCAAGAATTCACATAATATTTCCAAAATTCTGTCAGGTTGAAGTTTACTAAATTTCTGTAAAGAAATAAATGGAAAATTAAACTCATATTTCTTTCGGACGTGAAATTCGCTAAGGATTAAAATCAATAGTAGTAATTAATAGTAATAAGTAGTAATTAAGAAATTCTACAAAAATATATGGTAAATACAAAGATTAAAAATAATGATAATTACTTCTTCAAAAGATGAAAATCTCTCTTTATATTTCTGATTTCGTTGACAGAAAATCGACAAATTCTTAGTTAACATTTTGTACGATTACTCTGGATAGTTAAACTAATTATTTGTAAAAACAGTGAACATTGTTGGCACAGTATGTCTTGGAAACCTGGAATTTTTTTTCCAATTTGTGTAGGTGCTTCCAAGTCTAAAAAATCATATAGCACAATCACATCTAGACTTCATGACACCGGAGAAAAAGACTGAAACAGGTTATAAACGTAAGAAACACGTGGTTCCTCTGTGCGGCTACCATACGCTTTCAGTTGAACTTTCTGTACACTTCTTATCTCTCTTTCTTTTTCCAATGTGTAATCATATATCTATTCCACTTTAAGTGCAGAAAGTACATAAAAGTGTAGCTGCGTGAAATAAATCCATAGAAGGGCGAAGAGAGAGGATCTAAAGGGCCACACTAATCAAACTCTAATTAAAATAATCGACGATTAACTTCCAGTGTTACCAACAGCATTTCTTCCGAACAAGTTACAGCTCTCTCTCTCTCTCTCTTTCTATGGCTCTCGCACATTGAAGGTAATGAGCGATATCCAATGAGAGCACTATATTACGATGTGACGTTGTGAAACGCAGAGGTCTCATTGGATATTGCTCATCGCTCTTCGCGTTCAGAATACAAAATGTGTCATGTTGGCAACTCTGTTAATTAATCAACGATTAAATTATGTCCATTTCTTTAATCTTGATTTAATTTACTTTTTAACTTCATAACTTTTTACTTATGCCCATTTTCACCAATGTAGATTAACTCTAATCTCGGTTTAATTTGCACTTTATCTTTTTCTAATTTTTAGGACTAAAAAAAGATAAAAGCGTAAGTTAAACTGAGATTATAGAGTTAATCTACATTAGTGGAAATGGTCATTAATTACTTGTATTAACTTAGGTTAACCAAATGTTACTAAGGATTATCTTTTTAAACCATGTTGGTTTAAAAGGGCATTACTTTTTATCTTTTTCTAGTTAAAAAAAAAACAGAAAAAAAGAAAAGTAGATTAAATCAAGATGAAAATTAATCAACATTGATATCTCTGTTGAGATAATCATGATTGTTAAATGTTTGAAAAAGCGTCAATTCTATCCAAACTAAAGTTAAAACTAAAAGTCAGTTGCCAAACATTCGATTTTTCTGTTTCGCTTAGCTTCTTTAAAGCATTATTTTTTTAACTTATTGCGATTATGCACACATAAAATATGTATGTAAACATGTGTTACTTTCATATATGCTAAATTCGTAAAACTAATTATTGATCATTTTAAATTTCTTTTTTTTTTAAATAATTTTAGAATTTTTTAAAATTATGTGCTGCCTGACGAGTTGTTTTATATGTAATTTATATAGTTAGAGTCTTAAAAATTACAGTTTGGTACAAATCTTAAGGTTACATCTTTTTGTTTTTAACTTTCATTCATTTTTATTTTGATTTAAGCTATTTTAGCCTAACCATTTTATTTTTACAAATTATATATTTTCTATTCTTTCATGTACTTCTACTCATACACTTATCTGCGAAACTCTATAAGTATAAATATAAAAAACTTATATTTCTCCATTAATAAGCTATAATTACTATTCACTTATACTTTTATGTAATTCATTTCCACCTATATAATTGACAAATCAACGTATCCTCTATAGAATTTTTTTATTAATATTATTAAATTTGCAAATATTTAAAGTATATTAATAAGTTTTCACAATGTGTGCGAGTCATTAATTGCATTACAAAAAAATATCATTAAATAAGTATCTCGAGAATTTATCAACAATCAAAGTCAAAAACTTAGTAGATCTGCATGTGTCTTGAACTCCTCTTGTATTCTTTTTTCAATTCCTGGCAATGTTATACTGTCTGCAGTTATGTTAAAACTAACATATATTGGTTTTCCGAACTTCTTGCTTAATCTCTTAGCCATATTCGTAGATGTGGCATCAGCCACAGAACCCATGATTTTAGTTGCAATGGGTTGTGTGTCAAAATTTGATGTAAGAGCGAAGGACAGGTCTCCCATGCTGCGATTAGCGGAATCTCCAATCCATAGATACAAGCAATCTTCCATCTTTATTATTTGGCAAATAACATGAATATCACTGACTTTGGCAACAAAATCATGAAATTTGAAGCTACAGGGTAATAACTCCATTTCGGATCTTTCCTCTGTCGCAACTGCCATCCTTTTGGTTTCCCCTCACCTGTGTTGTATAATTTTAGAACTAGATTATTAAGAATAAAAAAAAAGATAAATGAATTTAACATGTTACTTTTATAACATGACATGCTAAAATAATATTTTAAAATAACAAAATGTTCTAACTTTTGGACTTTTATACTCGAATATTTTCAGTAACTCGTTTCTTTACAACAAACAAAATATTACATTTTATATTTATACTTGGTAAGACTTAAACTTATTGTAACACTTATTTTAATTTGTATAATTTATATTATACTAGCAGACTTTCTCCTTATAATACAAATCTTAATCTTAATAATACACTTAATACCTTAATAATACAAATCTTAATCAGACAATTAAGAAAATCTACACAGTTAAATTTGCAATCAATAAAGATAAATAACCTGATTAACCTAACCTCGGTTTGTAGTTGAAGTACACGAAGCTTAGCTGATTTTCAAATTGAATAGTTGAAATAAGCCAATGGTGCAATTTTTTTATTCCAACGTTTATTATTTTTACGTTGTCATGACAAACACTGATAACAACTTATGTTGCACTACAGGTTGCGTTCAGAAAATGTATCACAAATTGAGTAACGATTCCCTGTGTGATTGGCTTATTGAATTGCAACCTACCAATTACAGATATAGCTTTCCAGAAGTAAATTCTATATATATTCAGTAAATGGTTCGTGTTGTTTAAAATTTCCAAAAATTTCTGTACCTTAAACAGGATAAATATATATTAAGCATTGGAGAAAGAGAAAGCAAAGATTTTAAGTGCAAAAAGTGCAAGCAGCACGAACGGACCTAGTGCTGTGGTTTTCTGAACGCACCCCAAATCTATATGCGCCATCTCTTTTTATAACCTATGTGCGTGCACATGGTGGTATTATCACGAGTGGGTTGTGATTGTTGTTTAATTGAAACATGAAGGAGGCAAAGAAGGAAAACGCGACGTCCGAGAAGTCGAAGTTGAGAGGAGTTGCCAAGAGCAAAGAGAAGATATTGAAGCCGAAAGCAGGCGCCAGTCTCGAAAAGGCTGTGAAAAATGTCAAGAAGATTTTCAAGGTATCAACATAACCTCTAAACGTCGCATAAGTAATCCTGTGTTATAACTCAAAGACAAGATTGAAGGCGTTTTGCTCCGGATGCAACAGAGCAAATTAAAGAAAAAAAACGTATTCCTTGCACTATAAGACCCAAAGGTCTTGAGATGTCTATACTCTGAAAACTTCAAAAGCAGTTCTTTTAAAAAGAGATGTATCCAGCCACTTTTTTAATTTTATTTATGATATTTTGTATTTATCTGATAATTTTATCATATATTTGTAGTTGCTAATTTCTATTACCTATTACTATCGTTATTAGCTGGCTTATTAATTAATAATTATGATTCTTCTAAATAGATACAATTGGTTGAATTAAGTTCTTAAAGATGAATAACTTGAATTGTAAATGTTTATCATATTTAACAATGATTTTTTTTCTAGGAAAAGAGAGCAGAAGCTAAGGTCGCCAGGAAGAAGGAGACGAGTTTAGCAAAACCTAAATCTAAATTGAGACCTAAATCTAATTTGAGACCTAAACGATTTAAAGTAAAAAAATTGGAAAATAAAGGAATAGTTTATGTAGGACACATACCTCATGGATTTTATGAGGAACAAATGAAAGACTATTTTAAACAGTTTGGAAATGTAACACGAGTACGAGTGGCAAGATCCAAGAGAGTATGTATATGTCCAAATCCAAATTGGATTGTCTAAACTGTTTTGTGACTGCAATCTATGTAACAAGTTTAAAAAAACAAATCTGTATATATCTATTTCTAGACCGGCAAAAGTCGTGGCTATGGTTATGTTGAATTCCTTCAATCAGACGTTGCTAAAGTTGCAGCAGACACCATGAACAATTATCTTATGTGTGGCCGATTATTAAAAAGTATTTATA
This sequence comes from Crematogaster levior, assembly GCA_901521435.1. Taxonomy (NCBI): domain Eukaryota; kingdom Metazoa; phylum Arthropoda; class Insecta; order Hymenoptera; family Formicidae; genus Crematogaster; species Crematogaster levior. The sequence goes on from CABEGB010000158.1 coordinate 651,222, forward strand.
TAAAATTACATTAATTGCTAATTAACTTTTTGCATTCGAGAGGCTGCTCTCATTTTCATTTCGCCACTTCGTTTAATGCAGTAACTCTGATGACTGAGAGGTGACAATAACAAAAACAATAATAAAGTTTTGAGTACTTTGCTACTTTTCTATCAAAAGAGAACTTTTAAGTAAAAGATTAATTGCCTTCTTTTATTTATAAATATATGTTTTTATATGTTTTATTTATAAATATATGTTTTTCAGCTACATATATTCCACCTGAGAAGCAGCACTCTAGATATTTCTTGGGCGAAAATTGGACGGAAGATAAATATCCTAGACTGGAAAACAGGAAAAAGGTGACATTAAATAGAAATCGTCCTCAAAGTGCTGAAAATCATAAGAGATACGTCCAAAGATCGCTCGATAAACTTTCTACATTAGAAAGTAAACTACAAGAAAAGGGGATTAGCATAAAGTTTCAACCCATCGATGTACCGAAAACGTAACAAACATCTGAAGATGTAACTTAATTTTATTTTATTTTTAAATACTTTATAATTGATTATTTTCATTAAATAAACGATAGCAGTTCATCTATGTGTGATACGATACTCTACAATCGTACTAATACAATATCGTTAAACTCTGTAATATCGTTATAATAAAATTCTAAGCGTCTGTGAATGATTTGTATTTATATAAATTATTATGTACAATTAAATCTAAATGTGTGCACTGATTAACGCACTCGAACAATGTATGTCACGATACGATGGTTGCTTCCTGCACGGTAGCCGTGCTTCCTTTCGTTCGCTTCCATTTCATACGCCTATTCTGAAACCACACTTTCACCTGTAAGAAATGTACTACATATAGTTTACTGATAAGAAAGATATATAAAATTTCTGTATTTATCTTTTTAATTGTTTATAATATCTACCTGACGTTCCGTCAAATCCAATGCTACAGCAATTTCATAGCGGCGTAAACGTGTCAAGTAATTGCTATGAGCAAATTCACATTCGAGATGTCGGACCTGTTGTTTCGTAAACGCAGTTCTTTCCTTTCGTGGCTTATCGCTTGTCCTTTTCGTTGTTTCTGCAATTAATTTTAATAATATATACAGGTCTTAAATTTAATAATATATACATGTCTGAGACCACCCGTATACCCCTTTTCTTTCAAAAACTAAGCATTTTAGAGAAAGACGTTTTAGATGAAAATTGTATGGTTTTGAGGGGAACATAAGATGGTGTCATTGGTTTGATCTTGGGTGACATCGTTAAGATCAGGTCAAGAACATCTTCAACTTTTTAAATGGAACCCCCTATATCTTTCCAAAACACTACAATAAAGTATTTTTTCATTAAGTACTTTCCGAGTTATGAGATGTGACTTAAAAGATTTGAAAGATAGTATTTAGACATAAAATACAAAATATCTTGAGAAACATTCAGTTTTCGATAATCTTATCTTGATACTTTTTGCACAGAGTAATGAAATCAATCAATTGGTGTAAAGAAAACACATGGATGAAAAAAAATATTGCATACTTGTAGTGTTTTATTTATTTTTATTTTAAAAAAGGTGTCTGGGGCACCCTGTATATATATATATATATATATATATATATATATATATATATATATACACTCACAATATAGACACCTCTTTTAAAATAAAAATATGGTTTTTATCAAAAATTGCGAACGTTATTTAAGTAAATTGGGTACGCTCTATCGAATGGCGATATTTGATTAGTAAGTTTGAATTTTTGATATGTTATTTTCATCTTTTGATTCCGACCGGAAATATGCCATCCGAAAGTTGAATTTTTTTAGGAGAACGTGGTACTTTTTATTTGAATTGTACGTGAAAAAATAAGAAACTTTTGTATCAAACGTTTTTTCTGAAAGTGCCTTTGTCAATCTTAAAATTGACCTTAAAAGTAAATGTGACGAAATAATGAACTTCAAATGTTCCTGTGACGTAACTAATGAGTGGCGTAACAAGAATGTGTGGGTGCTTGCATGTACGGTACCTAATGAATGTTCACACACACAATTCTGAGTGAGTGAGGTGTATGCTTAAGCAAAATATTCAAAGTGAGCACCGTTCGCTACGATGCAAGCATCTATTCCATTTTGGAAGAAATTGATCGAAGAATCTCATCATCGCTAGGATGATGAGATTCTAAGGATCAAATTGCTTTATTAATACTTATCCTATGAATCATATCATCTCTTGTAGTTGGACGTTCACAAAATCTTTTACCTTTCCTCATAAATATAATAATAATCAAGGATAGTGAGGTCCGGTGATCGGAGTGGTAATTGATCGGACCGTATTTGCTAATCCACTTGTTGAGAAACATAGTATTTATAATAGTACTGTACGGGCAGCAGTAGGCATCAAGATGTATATAGATTAGCGAGAGAAAAATCGTATTATGAACAAAAAAATTATATAATTCCATTTTACAAAATGACGATGGCCATTTATATGATCTTGAAAAAATTGATTTTAAAATTAATTTTACCATTATTTGTCCTTCTCTAAATCATACAACTTTTATTTGAAACATTTTTTTAATGCATTATTTTCGAGATATTACGATACCTACTGCAAAAATGTCCAGACTATAATAGTTTTTAAATGGGAAGCATTTATAGTTGTCCAATATGTTTATGAAAATTTCGCGCGCTCAGGCATGGCACAACAAGTGAAGGTGCTCTCGTACATGGTGCCCACATTGACACGTTTTTAAATACTGATATAATTCTGCGTACGACAAGGAAATTATTTTTGTCTTATTTATCTGATTGTTTAATTTACTATACATAGTTACTATACATAAATACAGCATACAGCGGAATATCATCGATTGACGTACATCGAACTATCAAGTCTGTTAAGTGAAGTGCGTCATAAGCTGGCGCGTGACTTTTCTCGTACTTTTCTTGTTGTATAATGTGCCATGCCTGAGCGCGCGAAATTTTCACAAACATATTGGACAACTATAAATGCTTCTCATTTAAAAACTATTATAGTCTGGACATTTTTGCAAAGAGTTTTTTGTCTTAGAATTTTTCACAGAATCTATCATTAAAAGGACATCCGCTCTTTTTGGTACACCCTATATATATATATATATATATATATATATGTATATATGTATATATAAAAGAGTATACTTTATTATGCTTTCTATACTAAAAATTAAGTTAATCAATGACTCGAAACGTAAGAATTACATTATTAAACATCATCCTGAATACTGTTGTGTCTCCTAAAATTCTTTGGCGAGTCCTACCAGTTTACGATCATACTCACGTACTCTCAGAATCATGGTAAAATAAAATCACAGGAGGACTCAGAGAAAAACACTCGTTTATTCGTAATGTAACAGAACGATTTCCAAGGCGTTTATTTGTCAATAACGACTCATCAAGAAATGCCATGTGTCTTCTTCTTTAAAAGTAGCTCATTACGGCATAAAATCAAGAGTTGTTTCAGCCGGCACAACAATATTATTCAGGATTACGACATTTATAATGATGTAATTCTTTCTCACGTTTCAAGCTATCGATTAGCTTAATTTTTAGCATTTTATCTTCTTTATTTCTCTATTAGTCATAACAGTCTTGTAAGATGTGTTGTGATCCACAATGTGGATGCTCATGGGAAAATTTAGCACAGTAGTTTCCCCTTGCTTTCTGTGCTGTATTCTCAGTATTTTTTGTCGTTGTCTTTTTCAAGAAAGTGACGATCGAATAAAAACCGACGGTTCTTGGTCGGATTTGAACTTGGGTCTCGTTAAGACAACGCACATCACTCTGAGCTACGACCGCCACAATTTTTAGCATAGAAAGCATAAATAAAGTGTAATTGGAAAGAAACGAGCACATGTAGGCTCCAGAAAACACCCTCTTTAGGTAGTAGCGATACCGGTTCAGATACGCGCAAGCCCTTCCTCCCATCCCTCCCATTTATGTTAAGATAATGTCTAAGGTCCAGTTTCATCCTGAATGGTGACATAACGCGTTCATCATCCGACTCGATCTTCTTGCCACGTGCTTTTCCGCGGCAAGATTTCACGACTTGTCGGCGACTTTTTGTCACAGATGAAAATAACCACGCATACGATGCGTCAGTGCACGTCGCACCGATGCGCCCGCTTGCCGCTTGCGAAACCCGCTTTTGCTGGAAGCGCGTTTCTCTACCGCAACGGCCACGACACGTGGCCGTTGAAAGAGCGAAAGGCTCTCTTTCTCTCTCTTTCTCTCTCAAGGCCCTTAACTTTGCTTCCGTGCCGCTATCTCGGCTTTAATTGCCAGCTGACGTCAATCGCTGGAGCTCTCGTACGGCCCGCATCGATGGTCTATTGAGAGTAACACGAGAGTAACATCAAACGAAATAGCTAAACATTTTTGATCAAACGAAAAAGCAACATTTTGATCAGTTTACAAGACGACTTAATCTATATTGACGTTCTGATAAGTATGATATATATTCCATAAAAAACGTTTGAACTTTTTTTTTATATCCTGGCTGAGGTAATATTTTTCGCATTAAATTCTGTATCTGATTTAGGAAGGATGGGAATTATTAGTACCAAAAATTGAAATCGATGTTGATTTTAAGTTGGTGATTTACTGCGTTAAATGTTTAAAAGTCCGACAATCTAAGTCGGCAGCTTATTGATTGACCATTAAGATCCAGGTCTGGCTGTTTGGCGAATTTAGATATAGTTCTTATCATTATTTGATGTACGGTTAAAGAGAATGAGAATATTTATGTTTTTTTAATACTTGAAAGTAATCGTTAGAAAAACTCTTCTTCTTTCTTCGAACAAATATAAAAGAATATTTTATCATATAGTTACGCTTGTTGATACGTGAAATAAAAATGTTTAAAATAAAGTGGATTTTATCGGAATCTTAATTTTAGTCATTTTTCGCCGAATTGAATTTCTGTGTCACTGTTCATAATACTTTCCTTAATTGAATATTTACATTCGACAATGTTAGTACAATGTTGATCAACATGTTCTAAGAGAAAAAGATTAAAAATACCTACTTTAATTTTAGTTAATTTTAGTTTTATTGATGATTTCTTATTTGTTGCATTCAGTTCATGTCCATTCGATGACCAATTTTCGACGCAAAATATTTATTTACTATTTTTGCAATGTAGGAAGATTACATTAAATATCAGTGTAATAACAAGACTCATAATGTTTATTATGCAAGATGTATACCAGCTCGATGCAGTTAGACATCGGATAAACATTTAGATTGTACTGGGTCTGTTATGGCCGCATTGGCGACACTAAAGACATAAAACTTCCAACTGCATTGTCAATGATTTACGCCGGAAATCTGTCGAAGCTTGAAATGTTTTCAGCTAATTTATTACACACAGCTGTGCAGCAGTTACTAGTATTTCTATAACAACGTTTTGATTGTTACTTCAGAATAATTGAAGTAGAGTTAAAACTATTTTCCAACAAGTTCTAATCGATTTCTACTTGAATAGCAGGTAGTTTCTTTACAGAATTTCTCTAATATAATTTTAATTTAATAGATTTTAATAAGATTTCATTAAAAAATCATTTCTTGGAATTATTGACGAGGAAACAACGTATTTACATACCTCGTTCTCGTTGGTGCGAGCGTGTATTTTCTCCGAAGGATGAATTCGCATGGTTCTCGTTATGTTGCGAATCTTGCCAAGATTGATATTTGCTCTCATGCTCGCAATTCATATTCTGCAAATGAGACATCTCCCAAGTGCGAAACGTCGTTCCTGTATTTGTCGTAGTTGTCACACGGCGATCTTGATCATTTTCGTATAATAAATTTTCAGGTTTGCTCAAAGATTTCTCATCTTCCTTTCCATTCAATTGCTCGATTATTGGATGACAATCTGCGACATCTTGCTGGGAATATGGCTCCCATCTTACGAAAATTAAACATTATAGTTACAACTTCAAATTTTTTCTTATCAGTGAACATTAATTAACAAGTTTCAATTTATTCGACCCGTCTGGCTATTAGCCAGACGTTATAACGCATAAAATATGTGAGTTTTATGGTAGTTGATTAATTACACATGTTTCTAAGGTATTTACTGATATTTATGATTTCAAATAGCTTCAAGATTGATGTAGTTTGGGCGCAATGTCAATAAGACAGATATTAGCGTGCGTTTTCTATCCACATTATCAAATGTAACATTTTACACTTGAAAACGACCCAAATCAGAGATCGAAACGTCGTGATTTATTAGTAATGAAATTGACCAGACGGGTCGAATAAATTAAAACTTGTTAATTATAGTTACGTATAACTATATAATTATATGAGATGTACATCATAATAATAACTGTACGATACAATTTGATACAAAGATTATAAGTATCTATTTTTGAGTGAAATTATTATATAATAGAAATTTTAAAAGCGGCTATTAATTGTATATAATAAGTATAATTATAATTTATTAAAGAATATAAATAACTTTAGAAGTTATGATAATGTTCGTTCTTTTTTATGAGAGACTTCTTGAACAGATATTCTTTAGAATGCAAATATACAAGATTCTCACATTGAGAAAAAAAGTTACTGATATGATTAAATACATTTATATGTAGGGGATGGGGGGTCTTATTAGCACCAACATTTGGAATCAAGTTGATTTTATGTTGGTGATTTGCGTTTCAAGTTCGACAGTGTCGACGCGCATCTTGTATTTAATTGCATACTGCGATTGCGCAGATCATTGATTGGCAAAAAAGATCCAGGCTCGACCGTAAAAAGGCAAATTGAAGTTTATTTCTTACTATTTAGTAATACGCGGTCAAGAACGTATTAATTGTTGTTGTTTAAATACATTTAGTTGGCAATATTTTTTAGTTTAAATAAATGTTTTTACACATAATAAGTCAAACGTATAAAACGTTTCTATACATTTAGTTAAATGTTTTTGAATTATGTTACTTCACCGAAATACATATTTTTTGAATTAACAAATATTTGTTTGACAAGCCTGTGATCGTCGCGTATAATTGAATCAAAAATATTTTTTTTATTTAATTTTCTTTTTTTTCTCAGGATATAGATGTAATGAGATGTAACGTCTAAGTAATGAGATTAATATTTCAATAACACTGTAGAATTACGTTGAAACATGCTCTGTTTTTAAAAAGTTATCCTTAAAGAATTTTTGTATCTTAACTGAATAACAGATTTAAATAGTAAATAAATAAGGTGCCAAAAAGAATATTAATTATACATCGCGTGTTTATTAGGTTTAACATTTCTTACCTGCATGTGCGATAATTCTGGTTGCTGTCAGTGTTTTGAAGAAAATTCACGATGTAAGGCGGCGGGATTAAACGAGCTGTTTCGTCGGTTGCAATGTCGAATCCGTTACAAGGATTCGAGGGGCTGCTCCAGGACCACCTGTGATACCACGATGTCTCGCAACCTCTTCTTGCATTCTGTCTCTCCATATAAAGAGACGATGGTGTCGGTGGAGTCGGTGGTAATTCGAAATTGTCGGATGTCTGATGGCTGTTCGCAACCGTATCTCTCGACCACGACATAGCAACGAATAAAATTCTAACAGTGTCAGCGTGTTCAATGGTACTAATTCTTTATACGTCTTTTTGGAAAGGATTAATGAAGAAAAATTATCAAGCGCAAGATACACAATCGACAAGCCCGCAATTTTTCAACGATTATTCATTTAATGTTTCTTTGTCCTTTTATCTTTTTTATTTATGCTTATGAAAAACAGCAAGAGAAGTTTCCGACTTACATATATCTGTTCAGAAAGAAAAACCTTCTTATCAAACGTTAAAAAAGAGACGGGTAAAAGATTAGAAATTAAATCTTTTTTATATTCTTTTGCTCGTATTTTTTCGCAATTCGTGTGTATCTATATTTTCTTGATAAGATTGATTTAAAATTCCGAAGTTTTGAATATTATTTAAATCAGGTAGTAAATTTATATCACAATGGATAGATATGTAATATCTATCAATTGTCACACTATATCTCGTTAATAAGCACAGGTTCACCGTAGAATCACTCCGCGCGTGGATGGATGCGAATTGAGTTAGTGCCTACTCGGAAATGTCAAACGAGCACATGTGACGGCGCCGTCACAGGGCAACGAGAATGTCATGGAGAACATTGAGAATGTGGAGGAGAGTCGTAGGAGTAGGGCCACGAAAGCTCCGGAATCTTCTTCTATATTTCCCTCGACTTTTTAGCCAATCCCTCATGAATTGTTTCTTGCAGCCAAAGTGACTGGTCGCGTTCGCGAAAGAATTCGAAATGGTGACACACGAAGCGGCCGCTGAGTTTTTTTGCCCTAAGATGTACACTTGTCGGGAGTTAAGAGAATTTTATACGACGTATGTAAAGCCTTGTTTTTGCAAATTGTTTTATTGTCTGAGTATCACTAAATTTTCAGTAATGTTTCCATGAGAGTCGAACTCTGAACGATACAAGTAATGGCCAATTAGGAATATATATATATTGCAGAATTAAAATATATTCTAATATTCCTAAAATTTATTTTAGATATCTAAAATAAATTTATTTTAAATGTCTAGAAACTTACTTTGTGTATTATAAGATTTTAAAACACGTTCTTAACGTATATTTTTGTAGCTTTTGTTTTAAAATTTTTAAACAATTTTTTCTAAGTTGTTCTCAGATAACAAAAATAAAGAAAAACTGAATTAAAACTGGTTTATATTTGTACCAATAATATTTTATATTTTAAATAAATAAAATCATAAATAATTTTAAATTAAATTTATATATATTTGTTTTTATATATTGTACTTAACACCACCGTGATTCAGATTTCTCCCCATTTTGAAATATGATACTAACTTCCGACTATAAGACAAGTGTGTCATGCTATATTAGAAAGGAAGAAATCATTCGTTTTGGTTGTCACAAATGTTAAAATCTTTTAAAACTTAGTAGGAGGAAAGAAATTTCCTTCCTGCTAGGTGTAAAATACGCTCACGGTAAACGAAGAAAGTCGATTTTTTATTCGATTTTTGTGAGCATATTTTTATCAATTAACTTATATAAGATTTCAAAAAGTAATTTTTTAAATAAATAAATTCTTTTTAATATTTTGAAATTAAATATAAATCTCTCTCGTGTTGTTATTTATTTATTATATATAAAATTAGAAGTTTTTTATTTCTTCAGTATTGTCACGTAAATTTAAAATTTATCTTTCATTAACTTATAAAATATTAAGTTAAAATAATTTTTTCAAATATTAGTTTGTCAACATTTTAATTTATAACTTTAACATTTAATAAAGACAATAATGAATAATTTTAATCCTCATAAAAAATAATTTAAACAATACATACATTAGAGAAATTAATTTATTATTATACAATATTAGAGAAATTAAATTTGTATAATATATTTAATGTTACTGATTGGCTCTTTTCATTAATGTCAATACTATTAAAATTATATAACAAATAGATTATTTATTCACATAACTTAATTGTCGTAATTGAATATATAGTTATATTAATATTAATAATACTAAGAGTACGGACTCGTGTTTAAATACAACCTTCCTATTAACAGAAATCGACAAAGGTAGAAAGATGCATAGAGAAGAAATGAAACAGTTTTCTTTATCGAGCGGATTCATTCACCATTTCGTCGTCGGTGTTTCATTGAGAATGACTATTACTCCGTCAACGAGGAGCGTAAGTCAATCTCGGTAGGGACCCACCTAAGAAAACATAGGGGGTAAAGAAAGGAGAAAGGGAGAGAGAGAGAAAGAGAGAAGGAGCGAAAGGTGACGGTCGCGTGAGAGTGAAAGAATGGCTGAACGGGGCACCGCCTGGACCACGATGTGGTGTTTCGAAGGGTCGACTCCTTCTCGAGGGTCACGCGTCTCCATTAGTCATTTGTATTGTTTGGCTTTCTCTCTCGAGCGCTCTCACTTCCGAATGCGGCTTACACGCGTACGATGCCGAAAGAGACGTGACGAGAGGCCCACCACCTCGTCGAAGCACTCAGCTCTCGGCACAGGAAGCGAGATTCCCTGAAACACGAGACACTTCGAACCGTGAAGTGGTGCCGAGCGGTCTGCGAGGACGGGAACGCCCGCTCAGAAACGCATTTCCCGAATTTCACGTGCTGCAGCTATTATAGTTTCTCCAACATCTTTCGTACCAGATGAAAATTAAAATATTAATTTAAGTCATAAAATTATAAAGAACAATTTGAATATCGTTATTATTATTAATTACACGTTACTGATACACGTTTTACTTTTTTCCGTCTCAGAAAAAAAAATGACTAACAATAAATGAGATACCTTTTCTTATTTACAAGAAATGTTTCATATTATTAACATATGTTATTAATATATGTATTTATTTTATTAAAAAAAAATTACATAAAATATTATAAATTATTAATGTTTAGTTGCATATATATGTCTATAAATTCTTTGTTTATTAATCCTTAACCACGGACGTGTCGTTCGACACGTAAAAGATATATATGTATTTTTTTACGAGTTAATTGTTAAACATTTGATTTTTTCCTGTTTCCGAGGTACACTAAGGTTTAATTATCCCATACAATGTTTCAGACACAATAAAACTAGTAGTCTGGAGGACACGTCCGGGTTAATGTTCCGTATTTCGTATGTCCGTGGTTAAGGGTTAATGATTATATAAAGTGAATTATATAAAGTTTAAATATTAAATTTTCGTTATTAAGATTATGTGTATATATTAAATTATTGATACCATTAATTCAAAATAAACTAGTTCCACTAAGCAATTTTTAGCTTTCTTTCTGTTTATATTAATATATTGCTACTTTAACCTATTACTGATCAAAATTATATACATCTTTGAAATCTTAGATGCAACCCCAATTTCATAACGTCATAATACTGGAAACTGTACATTAATATATATATTTTTAATAATATATAAAATTTTAAAATATGCACGTTTTGCCAAAGAACATGTTTTCAAACTAAACTTCGGTTAAAATGCTCAATTTCCTAAATCGACACGTTTCTTGAGAAATAAGAATTTTTTGCTATATGAGAAAACAATTATTACGTTGCGTTGAAGACCAATATATTGGTCACATTCAAATTGATTCTATTTTTTTGATAGTAAATTTCAACTTAATTTAATAACTGAATTATTAAAGATACACGCTTCCTTTTTCCCACAAGTTATTTTTGAAGAAAGATACATAGAGAGTAGACAATATCTCATCAACTAAAGTCTTTTTTTCGTGAAACTAAGTTCCAAGTTTCGTGGGACGTAACATGAAAAAAGTAAAATCCCACAATGAACACTTGTTGCGGGTTCAGTCGAGTGTTCTATTCGAGTATAAATCCACGAGTGTAGGTGTCTGGCTTTCTCATCAACAACCGCAGGATTCTCATGCGACTAACTCAAAAGTTAGATGCTAATGCCGACATATCTACGGGTCTTAGTCGCAGCACATTAAGCATACATTAGACACCCACGTGTGGCGAGCAGTTATCCAATCGGTCTACTAAACGAATTAACTGCCTGTTGACGCAAAAATCACAGATAATTATAAGTTGTTAAGTAATAACTGTAACAAAAAAATTTAAACAAATGCCATTTTATAACTTGTAAAAAGTTGCACTTATGATAATTTAGAAAAGCATTGTCTTGTAAGAATTTCTGTACCACAGGATTAAACTTTATATAAATAGCAAGTAATTTGAAACATAAAATCAATTAGTTAACATAGTGTTGCATTTTGTAGAACGTCAAATTAAAAGTTCATTAACTTCAAGTTTGCAACATCTTTATTTTGGAATCAACAAATTGTTTTCTGGTACCAGCCAATTCTGTTTTGTCTGTAATGATTAATGGACGAAATGACCCTGAACTTCCTCTTCGGCTATTTACCGAAAGTCTATAAATTATAACCGCGAGATGACGGCGTTGCTCGTGTATTCTTGACGACGCGTTGCATAACGAGACGCGTACTCGTCACGATGGCTCTCGAAGTTCCAGGCGAATGACGATCGACAGTAAACGTCGGAGTAAAGTACAGAGGAGGGAAATGTACAAGTGCCTCCCGGGGTATTTTTGGCGGACGTATCTGGCCGAACCACGAACCCTTGACGTGTTTTCTGCTTTTCGTAGTAGTTGCTAGTTGCTACCCGTCGTGGCAATGTTCGTCCGATCGCTAGATTTTGCAGGAGCATAGCACTCCTTTGCCGGCAAACATGGAGGATAACCCAACGCAAGGTAAAAGAGTTGTGTCGAAAGAAGAACTTATTAAAAGATGTGAATTTATAAATGTGTGACACATACGATATACGAAAGAAATACATTCGGTATTTAGTTCAATAGAATCAATCATATATGACGACTTGTACACACAGGATTTTCATAAAAATCGCAGAGTAATTATCTTTTGCACAAAAACGAAACTAAGACAGATTGATTAAGAACAAACTATGACTACGTGATCACTAATTCTAATCAAAGTTACGGTAATAGACGTCATAAAACATTAGAATTGAAAACACTAATTGCTATAGTCTCTCCTAATATTTTATAATAACTTTGTTTAAACAAAATTTTAAATGGAAAAATGCTTTAGAAATTCCGGCTTACGTTAGGAGTCGTGGGTGGCATGTGAGAACGCGAATTGCGGTGATGATACTCATCTGCGTCGGTTCAATGATCATTTACTGGTTCGTCAGTTCGAGCATGGAAAATTGGCGGGATAGACCCAGGGGGTCGACTGGGAAGTCTCGTAAAATGGCTCATTTAGAGAGACTGTCCGATCAAGTTTTACCGTTAGAATACACGTAAGCACAACGATACGTCTTCTATAATCTTTCCGATCATAGATCATTGAAATATTATATAAGAAAAGAAAAGAAAACGAAAAGAAAATGTTCTGCTCGCTGAAATTTTTTACTACTTTCTCTAATATTAAAGCTGGTAAACCAACAAAGAAAAAAAGCTATTTTAATTTTGGTGAGATACATGATGAGATATACATTTAAATATTGTATTAATTAATAAATTTGTGTGGATTTTTGTCTAGTTGCCACTTAAATGCAATTATTAAAATTAATTAATTAATAATTATAAATATATAAAAATAAATAATATGTCGGGCTGGATCTGTGTCTAACATTTCTCCGTGTCAATTTATGTACAATGTATTTTTTGCTTAGCAAACTACGCGGTGATCTTTGTCGGTCTTAAAACTTAGCTTAAAACTCAGTCTCAAGCTAAAGCTAAAATAATACAATGACATAATTAAATTGATTATCAATTTAATAATACCAATATTAATACGTATTTAATACCTTCTTTCCCTCATGTTAAACTGTAAAAGATATGTTGTTATAATATTACTTCAACCAGGATTCAAACCTGGATCTTCCGGGACGGATCGTCTTGATTAATTCGACCACTGAAGCATGTGATAATATTTATCACAACAGTAAAGGATAAGAATAAGGAGAAACGTTATTACTGGTGACGTGTATAAACAATATAATCAATATAAATAATAAACTTGATTGATATGTGGATAATATAATATTAGTGGGTGAATAAGCCGTATACGGTCGGACTGTACCTTATGTATCTAATATTTTCCCACTTTTTATGTATATTTTCGGCTTATTTTTATCTGCTAGTATTAGTAGTAGGCTAGTAGTAACCTATATAAATCACTTATATTATTTGTATATTATATATATATAATTAATTATTAATCAATTTTATTAATTAAAAATTATTGAAATACACTTCACACAATTTGGTTAAAAAATTCACACAAACTTATGAATTAATAAATGCGTCTTTTCTTATTTTATATTTATGGTTGAGATAATAAGAATAACTATTTTTTCAGTCGACATAATATATTGTGTGATATATTGAGTTTGTCACTGTTTTAGTCAGTTGACTAACACAGTTGACTGATGTTGACTAACAGTTAGTTGACTGATGTTGACTTCTCCATCCGCATATCTATCATTAGTGATTGACATTGCAGACTTAAACTAAAATATTTGCAGCACTTTCTTGCTTTACTTGTCAGGCTATGATTAATATTAGAAATTAAGCATGATGTAATAGCTATAAAATATTTGTTAGAACAAATAAAATAAATAAAACAATAAAAGCTCTAAATTGAAATGATAAGAATATAAACTTTTAAAACAAATAAAATAATAAAAAAGACAAATGATTTTTATTATATTAGTTTTTAATATCATGTCAATTTTTATTTACTGCAGTTTGAAAATACTGCCCATATTAGAAGAGAAAAATTTCACTATGATCGGCGATGCACAAATCGAGTTTTATTCCAAAGTACCAACTAAACACATACGACTTCACGCTCGTAAGCTTTTGATACAAGATATTAGCGTGAAGGAATACCGTTCACCGAACGCACCGAAATTAAAGAGCACGTACTTTGTAATGGATGAGGAGGACTTTATCGACGTCTTTCTTTTACATGTGTTGATACCGAGGGAAATTTACGTTTTACACATAAAATATACAATCCCGCTGCATCAAAAACCGAAAGGATTTTTTAGAAGCCCGTACATTGATCATGATACAAACGAAACCAGGTATTACGATTTCGTGCACGAATGAGACTAATTCAACTAATTTGTTATTATCAATACATATAATATTCAATATATTAGCTTTAAGCAATAATTTTTATTTAACAACGTAAAATATATTAAAATATATTTAACGTAACTTAAAGGAAAGGCGGGCAAGAGTACGCACTTAGTTTTTAGAAGCTTGTAGTTTCTTTATTTTTAAGTCTGAAATTACAAAAAAATTAAAATAAAAACTTTGATCTTTCTAGTTTGTAAAAACATCACGTGCAAATTTTTATTTTAAACAATCTTTGTGTAAATAAATGAAAATAAAAAAATGGACTTTGCGTACTCTTGGACTGCGATGAAACTAAGAGTACGCACGTAGTTTATCCACGAGTACGCAATATATCAAATATACTACTATTATAAAAAAACAATAGGAGTAGGACAGATAACTATTCAAATATACTACTATAAATAAAACAATATTATTAGTAGGACAAAAACTAGATAACTATTATAAATATCTATATAAACATAAAAATTGTTATCTAAGTTATTAAAAATCATGAAATCTTTGATAATAAGAATATTTACTCGAATATTATAACTCAAAACATAACTATTTTAAACGCTTATGAATAAATTAAACATAAAGACTATTATTTCAGACTTTAACAAAATCACAAAATCTTTGGTTTTTTATGAGAAACATTCTTCGCAGATAATCAGCAACTTTTCATTAAAAATACTGCATTTTTCATACAACCAATTTTTACATTTCTGACACATAATCCAGTCTTCCGTTGGGGATATTTTTTTTACAGCCTGGACAATAATATTCTTTTTTATTTTCCTTTTTTCTTTTTTCTTAGTTATCTCGTTTTTCTTTTTTTTCGCTTATTTTTCATCAAAAGATAATGTTTTGTCTAAACTCCTTTTATTATTTTTAGTTGTATTTTACTTGTATTTTTAGTTGTATATTTTAGTTGTATTTTTAGTTGTATTTTAGTTGTATTTTAGTTGTAGCATTTTCTAAAGACTTTTTGAATGGCGATGCTGTCATAATTTCTGATTTTACTACTCTTGACATACCAGAACTTCGCACTATTTTACATACTATAAAACGAATAAGATTAAAAATGTATTAGAAATATCTCTAATTGTATCAATGAAAGTTTACAAACTATGAGACAATTCTAATTTCAAAATAACTAGCAAATACTGTTTTTGAATGCCCAGTACATAACATCATCTCAAAAACCAGCAAAAATTACATCACAAGCAGGAATTTTTTTCTACCTACTATATTTCTTATACCATTTACCGCAGGAATCCAATTTTTTGTACAAATATTAAATATATTAATACTTATCTTCAGCAACGACTGATTGTGAGACACACAAAACATTTATTCAGACTGAAATATTAGCATTGCGTACTCTTAGAATGCGCGTACTCTTACTCGCCTTTGCTTTACACTATATCTGCACATTGCGAAAGCGGGCATTTTTTTTAGATGGATAGCAGTGTCAAACTTCTCTCCGGATTACGCTCGAACAGCTTATCCATGTTTCGATGAGCCGTGGATCAAGACGCCATTTCGTATTTCGATTGGCAGAAAGTCTAACATGCGGTCGCACTCGAACTCGAAGCGCAAATTCATCGAGAAAATGTAAAAGAGAGCGATTCAATTGTGCTGTATTGTAATATACAATCGCTAATCGCATCTCCCGCTGCGAAGTCTTATTCGTGTAATTACAATGTTTAGTTAAAAAATAATTTGAGTTTAATCTAGTCTCCCTTTTCCTCAGACATGACATGCCAGGATACGTCTGGGACCATTATGAGCAGACCTTTCGGATGTCCACTTATTTGGTCGCCTTTATGGTTACCGATTTTTCGAGTTATGACATTGCTGTCACCGATCGACCATCGCATACGATCTTTTCCAGAAAAGGGATCGCGAATAACACGAAATACATCGGCGATCTAATATCGAAGGTTCTTCGTATAGTACAGAATTTTACTGGATTTTATTACGAATTAGATAAATTGGATGTAATCGTGGTTCCTGCATTAGAATATGTTGCGATGGAAAACTGGGGCCTCCTAACGTTTCGGTAAACAAATTATTTTTCTGCAATAGTTCAACCTTTTTGCGTGAAAAAGGTATTAGATATATTCTAAGGTCGTCATCTTTAAGTGTGATTTGTATTCTGGTCTTCCACAACAAGAATTTATTATTACAATTACACTTATATTTTGCTCGTACAGTCAGTTAATAGTTACCAGAATTTTGTAGATTATTTTTATTATTTTAGATTAAAAATTATATCGATATTTTCAGGGAAGATCTTATAAGGAATGATGATAGTATTATTATAACCAAAAAGGCATTGACTAATATTGCAGCACACGAAGTCGCCCATCAATGGTTCGGTAATTTGGTAACGCCAAAATGGTGGGACGAAGTGTGGTTGAAAGAAGGATTCGCCTCATTTTTCGGATTTCTAGCACTAAATGTGGTAAAGTATAAATCAAATTCCTTAAAAAAATATTTGTTTAACAATAAGACAAAAGGCTTTAATATAAACAATATGAAACAAATGGAAGACGTCAAGCACGGTAGTTGAGGCACAGCAAAATTCCTTGTAGAAAATCTTCCAATCCTTTATTGCAATCAATACATAATGCAAATGTTTCGATCCTTTCTTTGGATCATCATCAGTGCAAATTAAATACGACGTTATGCATTCCGGTCCACAAATCCCCCATCCATAATAACAAGTCTCTCACCGGTGCCAGCCGTTGTGAGAAAAACAAATGAAGGAATAAAAGTGAAAAAAAATCATATAATCAGTAAAAAATCAGTCTTAATTTGACACTAGAACTGTAATCATATATTTCTGTTATGTTTGCGCCCTGGTCTTCGATTCGTTGTCTGTGTTTACACGGTTTTTTTCTATCTTTTATTCCTCCTTTCGTTTTTCTCACAACGACTGGCACCGAGACTTGCTATTATGGATGGGAGATTTGTGGACCGGAACGTATAACGTCGAAATATTTAATTTGCACTGATGATGATCCAAAGAAAAGACCGAAACTTTGCATAATGTATTGATTGCAATAAAGGATTGGAAAAATTGTCTACAGAGAATTTTGCTATGCCTCAATTACCTGGCTGTTATTTATAAATCCTTCTTCCATTTGTTTTATATTTATTTAATTTACTATTCGTAATTATTTTACAAAACAATTTTGCTACTTAGCCCTTAAAAAATTCTCGAGCAATCTTTTAAATAGAAAAATTTTTTTTTCGTAAAAAAAGTTTGATTACAAATAATATTAATATTATTATACTTCAAAATTAAATATTAGATTTTACACAATTAAGAATTATATACCTGAAATTTAAAGCTATATAAAAGCTATATAAAATTATAATTAAATTAATAAAAAACCTCGGATGGTTCATATTTCCACTTTGAATAATTTTTTAAATAATTGATTGATAATTTTCCATTATCTTCGTCACGTTTTTATCATGTTTTAATAATTACATGGGAATTAATTTTATCGTTGCACAGTTATAGTGTTATGGCATTTATTCGATGGCCGTGATTAATTCGATCTTTCAGCTCGAGCCTGCATCCTGGGACCTGCGGGCTCATTTCCTGATTGAGTGTCACGACGTGTTTGACAGCGACGCCAGCGAAGCAGCACACCCGTTACGTATTGATCTAAGGGAATTAAGCGGGCTCACCGGCATCTTCGATTCGACGTCGTATGTCAAGGGTAATTGCATGGTGCAGATGATCTATCATTTTCTGGGCGAGCGGATCTTCCTCTCGTCTGTGCGCCACTACATGCGCACGTATCACTATCGCAACGCCGATCAGGAGGATCTCTGGAGCGCTTTTCAGGTGGAGATCAATGTAGCGAAGGGGCTACCGGCTTCCTCAGGGCTTCACATGAAGGACATTATGCGAACTTGGACGTATCAGGCCGGCTTCCCTGTTTTGCGCGTCCAACAGAATCGAGAAACCGGTGCGATCGAGCTTACGCAGGTGCGCCGATGTTTATCGCAGATCGATCTTCATGCGCGTTTCTTCATCTTGTTTCGTCGACGACAAATTACTTATCGATGGAATGCATTTACGACGATATTAATCATCGTTATTCTCTTAACGCAACGAGAGAAAAAGGAAGTTGTATGGGTTTAGCTTTACGAATAAATTATATAGAATGCCTCAATTTTTTTCAGATCCTTCGATTAATTCGGAATCAACTTCTTTTTTAGTAAGAATTTGATAGGTCCAATATTTAACAGTGGCTGTTTAATTTTTCAAATTTTGACATCAAACGCGACATATATACATATTAAAAAATTTATTTTATTGTCAACTTATTTTTTAGTTAGAAATAATTATAAATATATATAAATTAACACATTGATAATTTTCAACGTTAATTTATCTATATAATCGACAATTTCTTCCAACTTTAATGTCTTTTGTATACTTTTTGTACGTTTATGAGTTTGTATTGTAAAATATAATTTTCTCATCTTATACAAAAAATTGATGAGAGAATGTACAAAGCATCACAGATATCTTTTATGAACAAGACTACACAATTTATAATCTCCATAATTTTATAATAAAGCCATTATAATGGAAAAGTAAATTAAATAAAGAAGTAAAACATAATTATGAGATGTCTATAATGGATGTTGATAAAAATTGCTTGATTATGCGATGTTTGTGTTTCAGGACCGATTTTATCATTATGGCCTAAATAGTACGAGCGAAGAGTTATGGCACATCCCGTTGACGTGGACAACCGAAAATGAACAGCAATTTAGTAATACTCTGCCGAAGGCATGGATGGTCAAAAAACGCATGAAAATTAATGACATTGCTTTGAGCCGGGCGGCTTCCAACAACCAGTGGATTCTGTTCAATATCAATCAAACGGGTAATATCACTATCGTAACATATGCCGATCAATTAAGGAGATAATATTTTTACCGACCATAACTGGTGTCGATCAATTTGGAAACAAATCCGAGCCACTTCATAAATTCATAAAGAATTTGTTTTATACACTGTTTTATATATTATAGGGGGTGTTCAAAATTAATTTATCATATCACTACTGCAAATCGCGGGCATTAGAAGTTGTATCAAGAACAGTCCCGTTTGTCACAACGTCGAGCGAGAAAGATCAATAATTTATTAACTGCAATATTTTTTCCGGAAACTATCTCTGAATTTATCCAAGACTTCTATTAATAGTTTAGCTTTATCGTGTTGCATTTTTCAGCATTGTATCGTGTCAACTATGATGTAGAGAACTGGAAACTGTTGACGAAGTCCTTTCGAGCTCTACCAGAAATAACCAAAGCCCAGGTGCTGACCGACTCATTTGCGATGGCTAACGCCGGACTGCTTGATAAGAGAATTATGTGGAATATTCTTGAGAAAATGGAAACAGAAAATGGAGAAACATTATGGATACTCACATTGCGTTTATTGACCATCCTCCAGGATCGTCTTTGGGACTCAAACTTGTTCAAGGTAATATTTGAAGCTATCATATTTAAGAAGCTACACATTTATGCACAATGTTCAAATAATAAAGTGTAATTTTTTAAATTATAAGCATCGATCATTTCTTGCCATAAAGGGACGATTGTACACATGTAAAGTAGCGAACCCCTTAAATTTCTGCGGTACTTTTGTTACATTCTAAGTTGCGACTCCGTCAAATTCATTCATCCTTCCAAGTAGATTGCAAAGACAAGCACATTTCGTTTTATTATTAATTTATACGGTCGCGACGCGATAAGATATGCGAGATATAATCGACGCCGCTTCGCGTGATCTAATCGTTCGCTATGCAGTTCTGGTTTATGTCGTTATTACGCGCAGTTAAGGCTTAAGTATGGTATATTATAAAGCGTATGATTATCCCTGGGACAGATATATAAGTGATCATCGGCCCATCGGCCGTCGTTACGATTCGACGTTCTCAATTAGGTCGGAGGACTCAATCATTATTTGCACCGAAATACGAGGCACGTAACATTTAATTAAGCACTCGCGCCGACCAATATTGCCGTAACAGTTCCCGTTTCACAGAAGCCATTATTGTAAAAATATACGAGAGGAGAGGCCTCACCGCGAGTTGAGAGGCGGGCCCCGCGGTTTCTTCAGGCGCTCCACGTCCGTAAACCTAACGTGCCAAATTAAATAAATACGTTGCGGCGTATCTCTGCGTTTTAATCCACCCGGTTTATTGCTCGTAAATTCTGGATAAATGGAATTACTTACTCTTACTTCTTGTGCGAATCAACCGCAGATCTCTATAATGTTGTGATAAATATCGCTGCCGGTTACTTTACCTTCTTCTTCGCAATTTCACAAGAACACTTTGATGTTTTTGAAAACGAGACGGAATCCTCTGAAACGGGAGAGTGATATTCGCTCGATACGGTAGTGGCAGACGATTTTTCTTTCTTAAGAAAACGAGATACGGCAAAAAAACAATTTTTAAAAAACAGTCCTCTAAACTTTATCTGAAATAATAATATTAGATTGTTACATTTCTCTGAAAATACTTTTTTTACTTTTTTATATATTAATCCAACTAATTATACCATTGAAGAAAAACCGTCTTGCTGTAGATAATTTTATATTAAAATTTTAAGCTTGATGTGTTTAATTTATCTCGCTTAATTCAATCTGTTTATCCTAATCTATTTTTCCATTCTTTCGTTGAAACAAAAAGCACAAATTCAATTGACTTCTTTCAGTTTGTCATGTGCAAGTTTATAGATAAAGTGTACAGCAAGATGGCACCGATTTATAAGGATCCCACACTGTGGACAGAATTCGAAATCAACGTAATGAAATTATCATGTTTGATAGACTATCAAGGATGTTTAACGGCAGTCTTTAACTTTACACAAAAAATGCTACAAAACGACTCATCGAACTTGTACGTATCTAATGAAGTAACAAATACTATCTCTATTTTTAATATAAAATGTCATTACTCGTTTTTATTTGTTTATCACGTCTATGTGTTAACGCGCGCGTTAATTTAAATTATATTTTATATTCAATTTAAATAGAAACACAAACGATAGTTGTTATTCTTTAATATATTTAGACACTGTTGTGATAGAAGAAAAATTATCTGTTAAACTAGTATACCACAAGAATTTCGTAGCTGGACATACTGCACACTCGTGAAAGTCGCTACGGAGGAACAATGGCTGGCACTCCTGAAAAGATACAACGAATCAGCAGTACATGATAAGAAAAGCCTCGCATTCGCATTGGGATGTCATGTTAACGCGAGTCTATTGCAAAGGTAAGAGACACGTTCCGGATAAAATAAAATTATCTGCGTTGAAAGCCTGAACAGACAATCGTAGTATAAAAGTCACTACAACATTTAATTTAATTAATTTAATTATTTTAAATTATAATTATTTAAATTTATGCTACAATTTTTTTATTGCATTTTATAATTCCAGATATTTATCGACAATATATTCACAAAAAAATCTAACATCTGAATATGCAGAAATAGCTCTAACGTCCATCGCATCAAATCCACACGGATATCACGTTGCAATAGAATTCATAACTCAACATTGGAATAAATTTAACACGAACACAACAGAAGAAAATAATAATTAGTAAGTTAAATAAAGTTTACGATTAGCAACAAAATAACTATTCTGTTTCAACTGTTGAAGAAATAATTATAATATATTGAAAATTTAATAAATATTAAAAAAGTAATTACTTTTTTTTCTACATATTTTTTATTGACGCGCTGCTACATTTTTATTGTTGTATTTCCAGCGCAAATATCACCTTGAACGAAGTCTTGCAAGCCTTCTCGAAACACATTCGTCAAGAAGAGGATGTGGAATGGGTAAGAAAATTGCGCGAGTGAAACTTAACAAGGATCGAAAAGGTGAAACTTAATAAAAGATCAACAAGAATTGCGATATCGTTCTCTGAAAACCCATATATACCTTGCGGGTGTTAAAAATGTCCAATCGTTGTACATGTTTTTTTTCTCCTCAGCTATTGCGACTGAGAGGTACGAACAAGAAGTACGACACTATGATCGAGGAAGTTATTAATAGGGTCCAGGTCAATATCGCGTGGTATAAGAAGCAGAAAAACGAGGTAATTGTCGAGTTTGATTGCTCAAAAAGTGAATGCATTTTACATAGTCGAACGTTGTCGAAGCTGTATGAAGTTTTTCGATCCTTGCATTAAAATCCGTTTCTGCAATTTTATGGTTTCATTAATTGATAATTATAACTTATTAACATTTAATGTATTTGTTATAATTTATCTTATATATTACATTTTATTTAAATGACAAAGAAAAAGAAAATAGATATGATAAAATATCTATTATTAATAGTTCACATCAATCAGTAACTTTTAATGTCATTAATTTAAAAAATCTACAATTTGCAAACTGTTAAGATTTAATTTTCAATTTTTTTTTGCAGACATTAAAAATACTAGAAGAAATTTCTATGAGACATGCCGAAACAAGAAATTGTAAAAAAGTTAATGGACACACTCTATTAAAAATTTATTCAAATGAAATTATGCAATTATTTATCATGAATAAAACAATTACAAATAAGTATAAGTAATTGGTCTATGTAAATTTTGATGTTTTGATGTTATGACATTGCCATTAAAAACTAAATTCTTACTGAATTAATTTTTATTTATTAACAAAAATAATTTAACGAAAGAATGTGCACACATTTTTTAATAATATTAAATAAAGAAAACTTCTAAAGAATTGTATCCTGCTCTAGTATTTCTTCCCAATATAAATTAGCAAATAAATCAATATTTATTTATATTTTAAAATTAGACAATTTAGTTAAAAAATTAATGTTTCTTGTTTCTAACTTTTCCTATTCAAGATTATCTCTTGAATATCAAGTTAGGATCGAAGATAATCATTCAAATATCAAAAGTAGTCAATATTCGAAGCTATCGCGTGACTATCGATGTGAAGGCATGGACGGACGTTGCGATGACATCGGGATATTGTCAGCATCTCCCGAAGGGTACGAAGGAGTTGCGATAAGTTCTTGCCGCGAAAAGTGACGGCGGTATTCCCGGTCCTAACCGGACAGTAACGAGCCGGGCTTTCGTGTGGTCGGAGAATGTTACTAAGTAAGGGATTGATTCACGGGCAGTTATAATACCGCCAAACCGAAGAGCCCTAATAGATTCAGGTCAATGCCACTACCGTTCTTCGAAGTCGTTTATTATGGGGGAGAACGAGCCCCGTTCTCATGCCACACAGGTCGCCAGTAACCAGTGTGTGCAACGGACTCCGTGTCGAGAGGATTCGCTGCAACCCGAAGTCAAGTTAGAAAGACCCTCTAAGAGGACCTTTTCCTTCGATACCTCCTTTTGTTCCGTATGTGTCTCGACGTAATTCATTGAATAAAAATAATATATATGCTCCATTAATTTCTTTCTTCATATATATGTGTGTGTATGTGTGTGTCTGCTGTGCCTGACTGTGTGTGTGTGTGTGTGTGTGTGTGTGTGTGTGTGTGTGTGTGTGTGTGTGTACATATATATAAATGAAATTTGTTACAAAACAAAAAGTAAGAAGATTTATATTATATTATAGTATTTACTGGAAAAATCAGTCAACACTAATAAATACTATCTAAATCTTCTTATGTTTTGTTTTATCAAAATAAAAATTTCATTTTTTATATATAATAAAGTTATTTGTAATTTTATTATTTAGTCTGTTTTAGAAAATAGAAATGCTAATAGTTACTTATGTTCTTTTTGTGTCAATGAAAATTACAAACGTTTGTAAAAGTGTTAAAGGAAGTTGATTGGTAACTTTCTCACGCCTGAATAATTGCCCTTTGGAAAAAGAATCTCACGCCAAGTTGTTTTGACCGGCATAGTTACACGAGTGGTGTTCAAGAGCATTTTAAAAAATGTTTCTAGTATAGGTCACGTAAGATGCTGAACGACGGTCGGGTTATGGATAAATGTAAATTACACGCATTCGTATGTATACAAACAATACGAAACATCGACACATCATTTTTGCACGTATAAAATGGAAATAAAATTAATGTATACATTTAATACAAATTAAAATTCATATGTAGACATCTATGACAGTAAAAATTTTATGCTGAAAAAATAATCTAATTTTGTTAAATGTACTTTTTTAAACTGTCAGTATAAATTATTACGTTACAAAAATAATTACTTTATACAATATATAAGTGATATAAATAAAAATTTTTATATGTTTTTTTAAATAATAAATGTTTAAAATAAAGGACCGTACCTTTAGAGATCTATCTAGGAATCCTTTTTATGGTTAACATGTAAATGTTACAAGAAACGAGCACAGTCAGAAGAAAGAACTGTCTTCCCTCGAAAAAGAGGTCAAAGAGCGCCGTGTCCCCAAATGCGACAGGGACGCGCAAAAGAAAGAAAGAAAGGAATAGGAAGGAAGTTCTCGGCGCGTCGGTTCGGCGAACGTGCTCCTTACTTGAGCGCGAGCCAGGACCCTTCCTGATTATGATTCGGTCATTGCGATGGGTGGCGGTGGTGGTGGAGAGTGGTGGAAACGAAGTAGTGTGGGCCCGGTGTATAGAGTAGGAGAAGAGTGCGTCAGGAGGGCGAGAGCAGGAGAGAAGGAGGATCGGACTGCACAGGAAAGTAAGCCCGATCCCAGTTCGAACGCTTCGGTTCGGTCTTACGGGTTTAGTCTTGAACGGCGGATTGTTACTGTAGCTGATCGGGAAGATCGGAATACAAATATCCGAGGGTTAAATATCGTCGTACACACCGTAGTCGTTATCACTTAGCGAACGAGCGGACTGGCGCTATGCACCACCGTCTCCTCTAAGAAGGACGACGTCGCGTCATACGGTGATTAAAGAGCAAACTGATTGTCCCTTTCGGTCTTTTTCTTTCTTAACGTTTTTATTCGCGGAAAGAAATCTGCGAGATAGGATTCGCGGGTCGAAAGTAGGCTGCTCCCCGGAAGACCATCGACAATCCGATGCCGCACGCCGGCAATCCGACATCAGCTATAGCCAAAAGAAGGCAAAGGCAGCAATTACCGGCCACCCTCAAAAGTACGTATGGGGTTGTAAAATGAAGATTATGCAAGACATATTTATAGCAGCGTTTACCATTCAATGGAAGATGAAAAATACAAATATTAGTCGCTTTGAATATTGTTTATAATAATAATAACTTTGACATTATTAAATATATATTATATTATTTGACCTCTCTCTACATGTTTTGTTACAATTTTACTAAAAAAAAAAACCACACCTGAGACTCAAATGTTTAAGCATCGAAACTATTCATTTGTGATCCATTTAAAATTAATTTTTTTTTATTGTAATGTTAAACAACACGTTCACATACAAAAATAGTTATAATACAGTTATAGAATTGTGAAAAAAGTAAACAAAAGCCGCGTTAAAAATTTTGATCTGACACACGCGCGCGCGCGTACACACACGCGCGCGCACACACACACACACATCAGAAGCAAAATGTTTGACGTGGCTTGTGTTTCACAATTCCATTATAACTGTATTATAACTATTTTTGTATGTAAATGTGTTATTATTTATTTACTCTTTTCATTTATTTACTCTTTTCTTTTTAATTATATTTTTAATTGTGTGCGCGCGTGTGTCCCTAAAGGAAACAAATTCTAAAAATAGTATGATATGAGACATATAAAACATTTTTGTATTAAAAAAAAACTAAAGTGGATTGACAAGAACCACTTGCAGATGCTGGTCTTGTCGAAGTACCGTTTTAACTCACAGATTCTCGGTAATATATCTTTGAAAAATATTCTATTTATTGCAAAAAATTGAAGGTTAACAATTGAAAAATAAAAATTGTGGATTAAACTTGTCATAAAATATCTTAGCATAATAATTCCATCAATTTAACTCTACCAAAGAATTTATTTAGATAATATGTAGTCATGTAGTAATAAATACAAAATATATATTCTATAATATTTAACAAATCATATTCTTATAAAAATCTTAAATTTATCATGCTTTATCAACAAGTAACTTAATTTATTAAAAAACAATACAAATATTATAATTTTTTGTAGATAAATATATCCTAATATTATTTCTTCTGAATATCTAAAAATATTAATAATTAATATTAACAATTAAAGAAAAATATTATTTCAAATTAATACAATGATAATAATTTTATATAATGTTTTTTTATATAATATTTTGAAATAATTTAAACACAAGTAGAAAGAGAGAGAGAGTGAGAGAGGAGAAAAATAAAAAAAAAACGCAAAGGGGAGAGAGGGAGAGAAAAAGAGAATATCACACGATTACCATGTTAACTTATTTACATGCTAATGCATAATATTTGCAAAAAACAGTAAAGCTAATACTCCTTTCTCTTCTCTGCAAATCGAATGATATGTGTATAGTATACTAAACACACTTTCTTGTGGAAAACATTAAGATAAGCGTAATGAGCAAGAAGAACGTTAAGAAACTATCAGTTGAATTAAAGCTAAAAAAGAAAACTAGATTGTATCAGAGACTAAAGTAAATCACAAGTTTTTATTTTAGTCATTCGTACAATGAGATTCGTACAATTGAGATTCGTCTAAAAATTAAATTCAACAATTTTTTAAATTAAATTGATAATAAAAATCGGCCAATAACAATGAAATGTCAGTTGTCATGTTTAACATTAGTGTAATTGCGTATTATTTAACGTATCTCCACAATGCTCGGTTAAACGTCTGGAAATATGAACTGTAATGTAATAAGTAACAAGTAAAAACTGTTAAAAGAGATAGATTGTCCCATTTATCTTTTCTCATCTTTCAACTAAACCCCCGCCTCCCCCATAACAATTTATAATAATTACTAGGAAGAAGGATGTATGAGGAGCGAGTAAAATTATGAAATTACATTTATTATTTATATAAAGTATAATATAAAGTGGTGTACGGTTAAAAAATTATTTATTTGATTCATTTCATTTATTTCTGTCTTTATTGACCAAAAAGTTTGTGTTGAATTAATCTTAGCTTTGATTTTTAGCTTTTGAAAATAATAACACAATAATAAATTGTTCTTTTATCGAATAAGATTAACAGTCTAATAAGAAGTTTAATTATGATAAGTGAGAGTATATATTCACGCTGGAATCAAGCATAGGCGCTTGAGCACCTTCGAAACATCTACGTTAATTAACGGGCCAGGATTAGGCCATTAAACGCGCGAACTGACAGCAGGCAAAAAATTAAGAGGTCGTTATGTTTCCGTTCGATTGTCGCCGGTAACCGGCGACCTTTTCTCCGCTCGTTCTCCTTTCAGGAAGACGAGTGCTTGTTGAGAGTAGGCATTGAAGTCACCGACAGACGTGGTTCTTTTTGACGATCGATGTCGTAATACGTCAAGTTTAACGTACGTTGATGTTACAATTGGTGTTAACTGTAGGCGAAGTTGAAATATTGTTGAAACAAAGTTAAAATGAAAAATGAGATATGATAAATTACGATCGCAAATATAATTACAGTACAAATATATTACAATAGACTCACAAATATAACAAAATAAAAGTATCAATCTTCAAAAACATAGTACTAAAACAAAAAAAGTAATTTTTTTGTTTTAGTATTATGACGATAATAGGGTGATAATAAAATAATTAATAATATTCTTAAGATTAATGTGAACAACAAAGCAATAATTAATAATAATAAATTCACATTCATTGCTTATTTTATGCTAATATTATTCAACAATATTCTCATTTCTTTTTCTCATGGATTTTTCTCATGTCTTTTAAACAAGATTCATGGGCAAGAGTCGATTCACGACCTTTATTCCTTATCCGTTTTCTCGCTTATCCTCACTAGCATGACCGATCGCGATCATCACCGATGTTCGTGCATCTTTCACTTTATCCTCATGACTCTCGCGGTCTCCATCGTATCATTCCGGTCTCCGCATTTACGCGAAAAAGCGGACGCGCGATCGCCTGCTTGCCTTCTTGTCAAGCCCCAATCGGAATTCCGAGGAGGCGCGTGGGATCGGTGCAGGTAGCGTATGTCCCGTGATCGCGATCGAGCGAGCGAACGAGTACGCGACCGCATGAATCGTACTTTTGCTAAAATGGAGAAGCAATCTCTGCGGGAGCGGGCGGCCGCGGCCGGCTCGTTCGCTCGGTACGCTGCAAGTAAAAAAGGATGAATTCCTAAGACGGACTAAATGGCGCTCGGAGCTATCCCAGCGGGTAGTATACTAACGGCATACGTATCGCGCTTCCTCGAAATTACCGTCGTGGGAGGTAATGCTGATAGCAAGGAGAGATGCAAACGCATGGGGAAAGTGCAAAGCGCCGTTAAGCACCTAATTCTTTGACATTTGTTGATCTGAAAAAAAAGTCGTGTCACGTAACCAAACGTGCATTATTATGCATAAGGAATTTTCAACGGGATCGTTTTCGTATCTTTTTATCCTGCTTAAGGATCACTCAGACGCGAGCCACCCAGAATATATCGATTCTAAAGCCACACATTTGCGTGTTACAAATAGAGGAAAAAAATAATGCCCATAAAATTCCGCCCGCTAGGTAGAGGCAGAAGAGTTAATAAAACGATGTCTGCGCAGAATGGTGGCCGTGGTGGTTGCTGCTACCAGGATGTTTGGCGTCATGGACGCGATACGTCGAGGAGTACGACTCCATTAGAGTGGCCAGGTGCGACGCTCGATGCGGGGAGACTCATCCTGACGAGGTACGTAGGATGAGGGACGCGTTTTACAAGCAAAATTGTTATCTTAGCCGTATCGCCATTGATATCTATAGTATCATTACCAATGATATGCCAATGCTATAATTTTCAAACAATTATATAATCCTCTACATACTGTATAATCATACTTTTTTATATTATTAAATTTTGATATGAAGTTATTAACGCAAAATTTTTTTTTGTTTCGATTACATGTTCGAACGTTTATATATGTGGGCGTACGTTTCAAATGCATAATGAATAGCTTGTTATGAGATAAACATTTGGAGAATATTATAAAAATAAGAATTTCAGTTTAGAAGAATTAACGACAGGGTGAAATATTAGCATCGTGCAAACACAATCATTATTCTCAACAAGATCGTTATTGGCGCTTATAGCATCGACCTGCGTGTCGCAATCAGGCGAAATAATCGCAGGCGGATTAATCAACACGCTACATTATACGCCGCTGTCCGAGTGGAGATCGATTTTACTTTCGATGGCCGATTCGACACTCGATAGCGTCGCTAAATAAACTGGTTCCCGCA
Source organism: Crematogaster levior (assembly GCA_901521435.1). Taxonomy (NCBI): domain Eukaryota; kingdom Metazoa; phylum Arthropoda; class Insecta; order Hymenoptera; family Formicidae; genus Crematogaster; species Crematogaster levior. The sequence goes on from CABEGB010000158.1 coordinate 681,302, forward strand.
ACGCTTTGTCGCCTCCTCGAGAGTCGCAGATGCGATCGCCGATGATTCATCCGGGGCTTGTCCAGGTTTTGCGGGTTCTCTCGCTCGCGTGTAATTAATTATGCGAATTCGAGCGCGTCCCTGAGTCCGCGCCCACTTGAATTTCATCGTCACGCTCGACGATTTATGAGGTACCACCGGTCGTAGGACTTGACTCGGACGATGCTAATTCGGCAGTCGACAACGGCGGATCAATAACATATTATATTTAGGTCATCTGCCTGAAGAAACTTGCCGTATTCTAAAATTGTCCTAAAATGTCGGATGTTTCTCAAGTGAAAAATACAATTTCACCGATCGCGATTGTCTACCACGAACTTTCTGCTCGCGTATGCTTTAGGGGTTTCTAAGAAAGTTAATATTAAAGTTATTCTTTGCTCATGATGTCTTGATTTTTATTTATCGGACTTGAATTGAACTTAATATTCGCAACAGCATCTCGCGACTCTAAACCTATCTGTTCGCGTATCACAAATGAAAATAAGGTAGATTCACGGTTTGGGTAGCGAGAGGGTTAAACATTTTAATTGGTCGTCGGTCACGCGATAACGCCACGACGAATGTGAGCGACACCCTTTGACTTCAATAGTTCAAGCAATAATTCCCTGGCAAATTCGCCGCGGCTGGCGCTTTATTGCTGATATTTTTTGCCGGCGTGTATACACACGTCATTGCAGCAAACGGTCCCGAAATGATTCCGGAAAGTCGTTGATGGGGTGGAGGCGGTTGAGAGGGCGAGATGGAATGGTGGACGACGAGGAATGACGAAGAGATAGCTCCCGAGCTCTGACTGGCGGTCAGCAATAAAGTCCCGAAGTAATGGCCTATAAAAGAGTTGCGCCGCGCACGCAACTTACTAAGTCCGGATGCGCGCCTATGGCGCACTAGAAACGTATCTTCCGACATTATCGAAAACAGGTTCTTATCCTGAAGCACCGACGATCAATCTTCCCGATGGCACTCGATTGCATCGTGCACTCTCGCGCGGCGCGTCGCTCTTCGGCAACTTGCAAGAATTGACAAAACTTCCCGTTTCCGGCTTTGATATCGCGAAATTAACTTTTTCGCTTCGCTGCGCGAGTGCATGTGGCGCTAACGAACATTAAGTGAAAGAAACGTGATTAGCGAAGGATTGAGTTAAAAAAGACCTGATCCATAAATTCCTAGGTATGTAAGTTCTCTACTTTCTATTCTATTTAGCACTCGAGAGAGATTAATATTCTTAATTTAATTTAGAAGTAGAAGTTCTTGACTTGCAACTTTGTTTCGTGTGAAGTCTTACTCATTAGTTCGCACCTTATTCCCGATTAGTGTGTAAAGTGCAAAGCACTTGTGAAGTATTCACAAAGCGTCATCCGGTCGGGCTACTTTGTGCACCAGAATTTACATATTCACTATATTTTTATCTTCGCGCAACCCGTTATCTAATCTTCCGCATTCTTTTAATAGCGTTTACTGTTGCTGTAATTAAGCGACGTAATCGCAGCTGCTGGACGACTAAAAATGTTCCCAAACATGGATTGGACGAATATAAATTCTATGACGTTAATCACGCATCGTCTTATCAAACTACTATATAATTGTTTATTTAACAAAAAATATGGAATACGAAAAAAATAAATAAAAAGAAAAAAGAAATAAATTAATACCTATCATAATTAATTTTGTTGAAAAACTGGAATGTTGCTAATAACCTTGTGTTTGGTAATTCTGCATGAAAATTATAGAAGAGATTGAGAAAGGAGGATAAAAATGTAGTTGCTCACTATTATTACAATTAACTTCATTAGCATAACTGTCATTGCAAAACTTCATTTTGAAAGTAACGTTTAATGAGCGGACGTGAATTCTTCAATATCAAAGAGGCGGCATCCTTTAGAATGTTGATGGAAAAAGATAAACCACCGCCGCTATGACAATCGACTTCGTTAGTACGATCGTTACATCGCGGAGAACTCTACCGGAAACTCACTGTTCGCCGATCAGACGCAAGTTCCATGCGCGGCGCCGTTTCGATTGTTAATTATCGGTGTCGTTGCGGAGGAAAGAATAAGTGAGAAGAGACGAAGTACAAGAGAAAGAAGAAGACGAAGCGAAAAGAAAACGACGCCAGTGAATCGCCAATGGGCAATATAATTTTCTTAACGACGGCGATCGGCGGCCGGCCAATTCTTGCGATGAACTTCGATGGAAGGCCGCCTCGACTATACCGATCTTAATGAATACTTCAAACTGCGATCTTCGCGAAGTCTTTAATTGGGGTAGTCCACCGATGCGAGAAAGATCGAGAGGGAGAGAGACGAAAAGTAAGCGGGTCCGCGGGGGAGGCGGAGGAAGATGGAGCAAGGATCGGCGTGCATGATTTTTCAGTATTGCCGATCGACACTATCGCCGATCTTCGTGGCGGACTACATTAGTCTCCTGCCATACCCTAATCTTCGCGATCACTTCATGACGGCCGCGCGCTCCAATCTTCGCCAAGAAGTTCTCGACTGGAACAGATCGGCCTCTGCGCGCCTTCGGCACGATCGACAAAGAGAGCGATGCTTCTTCGCTGGTGCAGAGAGGGACGGAAGAGCGAGATCTGGTGAACTTCGTTAGCCTTCTTGTACATCTTTGATCCGCGTGATCGCCTCGGATATCACTCGACGATCTCGGCGCGCGTCGGTGAAGTTAATTCTTCGACCGTGACGACGCTTCATCAGACTGCGCACTTTGGTTTGCTCTTTTCACCCTTTTATATCGGAGGGGGCGATTATATATATATATATATATATATATATAATTTAAGGTTTTTTTTAAATACATTTTTTTCGACGTATCGGAAGAAGTAAGATACATGTCGAAAAAAATGTATAAAAAAAAAAAAATACCTTAAAAGATACCAGAGCAGAATATCTTAATCTTTTCGGAAGTTTTGTAATCCGTACTAAAAATCTGTGAGTCTTTTATGAGATATTTTTATCTTGTTTATCGTATTAGATATTTTATCGTAACTATATATCTTTATAATTTAAAAAAATGTTAAAAATCATAAATCAGAATTTTTAGAATAAATCTCTTGAATCATTGAATTAAGAAAAAAAAACCGTCAACTTGTAATAATATTATTGTAACTAATCAAAGTTAGAAATAATATTGAATTGCATAATGATATATTGATTGTTTTACTTTAATAATTTATCCTTTGGAGATTTATGAATGCAATGGAATAATATAGTGATTCTTGCGATAAACAATGTCCTAACAATACGGTATTTATTGCGTAAGAACTTGGAACGTAATAGTGCTCCTTTTCCATCGCTCTTGATAGTATCTCATATTGCCAAGTCATACAGGCGCTACTTCGCTAGAGAATAGAATTCCAGCCAATGATAAATAGTATGTTAAACCTTTGTATAAGTTAAACCTTTGTGTGATGTTACAAAGATCCGTATCTCATAACTTTCCAAACTGTTTATGTACTTATAATATTATGTATTTTATATTTCTACAATTATATATATATTACATATTGCAATTTATAAATTTTACTTATAACTAAAGTAAAAAAGGTTTTGAAATATCAATAATAAATATTGTACAATCGAGATCTTTTTAATAATATGTAGAAAACTAACTCAATGATAAATAAGAACTTCAACTTCAGTAATATATGCTATATAAGATTCTCGCGTAATTTTCTCGTTTAACTTGCAACAAATTTCAACTGAGATTGGAACGCGGAAGCCAAGCTACCAATCGCTTCTGTATTTTTGTAGCACGTAGTATTGAGAGAGTGAAAGAAAGAGAGAGAGAGAGAAATATTTAAAAAAATGTATGTACATCGATATATATATATATCAGACATATCCAATCTTGTTTAAAAATGTTTAAGATATTAATCTGTGACTAGAGGTTTCTTTTCTCTTGTTTGGTTCTAATATACCATCTGATTCATAGATAAGAAATAATACGTTCATTTTGAATATTCATGAAATATACATTCATGTAAATACATATAACATAAATATATATATATAATATATAAATATTTGTAATATACATTACAATATATTAATTATAGAATTATATAACACGCATTTAGAATACAAATGAAAGAACCAAAAAATATTATATTTAGTTATTTTTATAAATATTTCTAAGGCATGAGAATCCTCGAAATATCTCCAGTTGTAAAGATATTCAATTTGATATATAATCTTCTAGTTCTTTTTATAAAATAAATCATCAATTATATATAATCTAATGTTTCTGAATGCATCGTTCCGCTCTATGGAGCAGCGGTGGGGATCATCGGGAGCCGATTTGGGCGGTGCCCGGGGAGTCCCTGAAAGTCCCCTGAGAAAGGGGGCAGGTATAATAGAGGGGTAACGCGATACGTATGATTTCGCTAACAATACTGATCGCGGCGCTACCGGCGATGCGACCCTCACATTGCGAACTTTATTAACTGGTCAACGGCCTCGGGCGATCAGCGTCGACGACGTGCAATGCCACGAGCAATCCGCTTCGCTCGGCGTGTTCGCTTCCCTCTGTAAAAAGTAGGCCAATAAGTAAGCGAACCAGTTTCCCCGACCGTTCGAATGATATATGTCGCGATCGTAACAGCGCGACAACGTGTAAACATTCCCAAGAATGTTCCTGGATTTCCTCCGAGAAGGGCTCACGACTCGTCACTTTGCAAATTTTATTAGAACCCGCCGCAAGGATCACTTTTATATGGCTATGTCTACGTATTGGGGGCCATCGATCTTTCGATTTCTGGAATTTCTAATATCATCAATTTCTAATCATAGATTTAAACTGACACATTTCAGAAGAAAGAAATATATATTTTCCTTCTTCTGTTTCTTTTCCATCTTAAATAATTACGTGATATTTATAAATGTTAACTTTTTAAATGTTAAACATTCCTGTACAGCATTCTTTTTCCATTTAATAATTTTTTAATTTGTATTTCTTTATCCTTTACAATATTTCTTGTAAGTGATTTCGTATTTCTTCTTCGTATGAAAACATTTTTATAAGATATCAATCAAACAAATCATCAATATATGCATATCTTGCGATTTACACGTCACATGTTCCTGACGGTTACCAAATATTAACATTAAACATTCCATTTATGTATATTTAAATATTGGATGTAGAAATATTGGATGTAGAATTCTTAAAATATAAGCTCGTATAATGGCGAACCACGTCGCTTTACTGATAATATCGCGTTTTAATGCATTTAAATATTTGAAGGGTAATGTATACATATATGCTATTTTTTGTTTGTATAAATTTTATACATTTTTTAAAAAGTCAGCTTCGTAAAAGAAGTTATTAATGCAATACTACATTTTCAAAAAAAAAACTTTTATACATATTATTTTACATATTTACTCAGACTTTACTCTTTACAGTTTATAAAAATGTGTATATTCGGGATTTGGAATGAAATATATGATGTGTTACAAGGTATTATTAAAAAATATTATTGATAAAAATATGTTGATTACGCGTCACACTTTATATGCCATAAAATTTGATGGATGCACTACTAAGTTGTAACGTCAAGTTCATTCGCAGCGAGAATAATGCGTTTCCTTCAAGTGATTCTTTATGATCCATCTAGTCACATACATGTGTTACTACAGACGATGTAACAGATACAAGCCATCTATAAACCAACCAACATCCGGCATAGATCTACGAAAGAAATGTATTGCGTTACAATCATTAACGACGGCTCGCGACTCTCCTCTTTTCTTTTTCGATGTATGCAGCAAGTCTATTTTTTGATGAAGCTATCGATAAAATTATCGCAATCTAGAAATTTGATACGATGTATTTATTTTAACGAGACTTTGAAAATTTGCTTCGGTCGCTATTAAGCTTAACGACACGTACTTTGCAAACACCATATTACGCTTGTAATCATACGTCTTACAACATCATCGACGCTTATCTTAAATGTTGTATTTTTCGGTTGACTTCGCCGGAGACCGGCTTCCTCGCGTCTTCATTGTACGAAAATGATGACGGCAGAAAAACACGGCAACACGCGTGAATTTGAACGCGCATTAGGTTGAAATATATATGAAGGGGCATCTTCGTCCTGACGATCCAGGAATACGCCCCGGGGCTCGTTTAAAGGATCCGGACTCGCATTTCGCATTTGAACGGAATCAAGAAGCGGCAGTTTCGTAACTATGTAGCGAGGATTGGCTTCCACGAAAATGGCAGGGAAGCTCTCAATCGTGGCAGAACTCGACATCGGCGGCGATTTGTTGTATTTTTATTTTTCCTTTTTACATGGCTATTGACCGTATCTTTTTCGGTACCGACGGGATTGGATCGGATCGCGGATGGAGAGCAGATCGAAAGCACTTCGATTAAGATGGAATGCGGTGAAGTTCGAGCCGGTCTTAATAAACCCGCCCCATTGAAGGAATGGTGAAGAAATAACTTTACATGAGTCGTTGAACGAAATAGCAATATAAGTCAATAAAAATAAGGTATATAAAATTTGCAGCTTTCATGAATAATAATTTCACCGAGATAAATACATAAAAGCAAACATAAATAATAAAAGTAAAAAATTTTTTAAGCAAAATTTTAATATATTTAAGTTGTAATATGTTATATTATTTTTAATGCATTAATTTTGTTAAGAGAATTATGATATCACTCATATACAGATTTTGTTTACTGTTTTATTTTAGAGCAGCAACAACAATCAATTTCTTAATCAAATTTGATTAACAATTTCTTTTTTTTTTAATATAGCAATTCTTGTCTCTGTCAAATCGTCGTAAAAAGAGTTTGCTCTCAATGCTGTATTGCATTCATGCATGTTAAAACATTATCAGTATAAGAATTCAATCAACGTCTTTTCTCGCATCATAAATATTCTTGCATCGCGCATCAATATTTTTGCATCCGTATCAATTATATTTTTCTGCAATAACGATGACGATGAAGATGCTAAATATAGATAAGTGTTTATGAAATTATAACAATTTTCGAACGTCATACAACTAGTACATTTCTTGACGGTAACAAAAGGAATATTAAATATAGAGAACAAAAATTAAGAATGAATATGTTTAGATGCATCTCATTTCTCATCATTTTGTCATCATGCTGTAGTGCGTGGAAAATTGCTTGGCATCGAATTACACAAAACCTGGTTACTGTCCCGAGAGAATGTCCATGACACCCTTCGAAGCCGCTTGCTTGATCGCCTGTGTCGACGACTCCCGCTGCCCGGACTTGGCGAAGTGTTGCTCCCACGATTGCGGCATCACGTGCATGCATCCCATTGGTTTGGACAGTCGAAACGGTGAGTGTGGCAATCGTTATTTTGTGAGCCATGTGTTTATTTCTCATTCGTATTTGTATCAGGCAGACTAGTAATTTTGTACATTGCAAAAGAAAGTTATAGAGTTGAAGAACTTCGGAAACTATGTCTTTCTGAAATACAAACAGATATATATATATTTTTAAAAATTTATTTTTTAATTATAAATTAATCAAAATTTTGATTGATTTATAATTAAAAAATAAATTGATAAAAATATTTATTAAACATTTATTCAAAAATATATGTGAAAAATGTGACAAATAATGATCTATTTTGACACTTTAGAAGATCTATACTAAATTGATTAAAGAATTTGCAAATAAAAGACAGCTTGCTAATTCTACTGTAAGATTGCTTATTGTAAATAATGATTTCGAATTTAAATTAGATCTACCGCCTGTGCCCGAGAATCTACAGATACAACAACAAAAGAGAAATCTGGTACTTTTGACGTGGCGCAATAGCAAGTCAGGTGGCAGTAACGTGTCCGCTATCAATAATGACAAAGACGTCCGGTATTTGGTCGAGGAACGTCATCTAGTCGGCCCCAGGTACATAGAATCTAGATTGAGTTCCTGGACTGTATATCACGTATCGACTAAGCCGTACGCGACGCTCCGAGGTAGGCTGAAAACAGGACATTGGTATCAGTTTCGTGTGGCGGCTGTCAATGGAAATGGATCGCGCGGATATTCACAACCTTCCAGACCTTTTAAAACGAAAGGTGAGTATATCCAAAGATGAGAGTAAATCTACGCAATCTATTATCTGCAATTGTGTTCTAATCAAATCATTCAAGCTGAAGAGAAAAAGTGAATTTATTTATAACATTATATATAATATATTATATATGTATATAATATTATATATATATATATATATAATAAATGTATATAATATTATATATAATATTATTATAATATATATATATAATATTATATATAATATTATATATAATATAATTTATTATATATATAATATTATACATAATACAACATGTTTTATATATAATATATATGAGAAAATTTAACGAAAATAAAAGTATATAATGTCAAATTAAAACTTGTAAATGTAGCGAGTTTTACATTCTTATTCAATGCTCTAATGGAAATATTTTACTGAAAGTACTATGAAATCGATCAAAAGTGAAATGAAAGTTATTGAAAAATTATAAAATGTATCTCAAAATAAATCATAATTTTCCTAATGAAATTTAACAATATTAAAATATACGGAACGTTAAAGTATTATTGAAAAGTAATTTGAAAAATCACTTTTATTAATATAAAACGAAATATTAGATATTATGAATGTAACTAATTTTTTGTACTTTACTGAATGTAATTAAAAACTTTGTTTTAATGAAAAATTATTGAAATATTGAAATACAATATTAATATTTGTAGGTGATAATGAAATGAGGGATCAATTGAGAGAGATTTTCAAGTACATTTTAGTGGAAATTATTATATTTTTAGTAAAATATTTCCATCAGCGTCATTATTATTATCGACAAAAGTATATGTTTCATCGAGGGCTGACCAATGTCAGTCTTCGTGAAACGTGTTCGTCATTCCTGCATTCTAAATCGACACGAGAAAACAACAATTTAAGAATGTTGTGGAAGGCTAGAGTTATTATCGTTGATTGTCCGAACTTGTGGAACAACTCGTCTCACGCGAGGTCGACAATGTTTCACAAGAAAATTTACCTGTGAGTGTATTCATGTTTGAGAACTGTTTGTTTGTTGACTCAGAATTCGGGCCATTAACCCGCAGTGAAAAGTTTCAGAGTAGCGTTAATCGCTTGCGCAAATCGCCACGGTAAGTATTGCTTAATGTTGACCTTTCGCACGCAAATTAAACTTCACAAAGTGAAGGCCAAATGCGAGAACAAACATGCTATTGAAAGGTCGCGAGTACGACCTGCAATTTGACAAAACTAAAAATGAACATGGTATAATGGTCGGATATTAATTTATGAAATGCGGATATAATAATTAATAATTTAATTATTAATAAGCGGTGTATAAATAAATCATAGTGTCAATTATTATTTTAAACTGGTATCAAATGTAAATCACAAATGTAAATCATTAATATATGTTTTTACATAAATTCTTCGCTTCCATCACGATCACGCCAAACAAGTTTGGTTCACAAAAAAGAAAAAATAATTAATATAATGAATGGTTCACGCATCAACGAATCATGCAAAACCGGATTAAGTATTCCAGTTACTAATAGCAGATAAAGAATTAGCTAGAAATTACATACATCTGTACAATTATCATTTTGAATTAGCCAAGATGATACATTTTATTATTTCATATATCAATACCTTTAGTTTACGTATATCAAAAGACAACGCATTTTGTGAATAAAATTAATATATATAATATTTTTATAATATAATAATATTTTTTATCTGATTATTCTGTGACTTATTGAACTTATTAAACGAGTACCAAATTGTAAAAACAACTAGATAAAAAAGAAGTATTTTACATTAATAAGAGATTGACAATCATTATTGATATCTGTGCGTTAATTCAGAAATTTTTCTATTACTATTAGTATAGAAAAAATAAAATATGTTTATCAATTAAGTTGCGGTGATTTATTGCAGCGAGGAATTATACTCACTGTAGGATTTGCGCAAAATATATAGTTTTGTTGTAATTAGTAAACTGTAAGTAATTATAAAAAAACTTGTAGTTAGTAACTGTTAAGAAGCAATGATCTTATAGTGTCTCCTCGGTTGATTGCAGAACCACGAAATCCGAAGGAACCGCAAAACTTGACTTTGTCTAACGCGCGGCTTATCGGTGGAAAGCTGCGTATTAATTTACGATGGATTAAACCGGTATCGGACGTGCCGATATCGTTTTATAAAGTGTTTTGGAGCAGATTTATCCACGGACCAACAAACGATTCTATTCTCGTCTACCACAAAACGATTCTTAAAGTAAGTTTTTTATCATCATTAGTAGATTTTTTAAACAAATTTGTTTTAGTTATTGAATTTAATTTCAATTTGTGTAAGATGTAATAAAATTAGATTAATTTTAATTTAAATAATTAAGTTAAAAGGGGTATGATTAAATTTGAAAATATAATCACGTATAATTATCCGATACGTATAATTATCTTTATTGCGGCATTCAGAATTAAAAAGAATCAAATTCATTGAGACATAAATGATTCGCTTGAAACTGTATTTATATTTACATACATTACAAATTAAATTTATAATATACTCACAAAAACTCAAGATTTTGCTGATAATTTTCATTTGAGTGGATATTTTTTATCTTTTGTGCATACTTTTTAGGATAAAACCTGCTACGAACTGAAGAATCTGGAACTCAAATGCCAGTACTTTCTTCAAGTTCAGGCGGTAGCAATGTACGGTGGTCGGCGTCTTACTTCGCGCAAAGCGTCCAAGGTCTTCAACAGCACCGATTATATGACGTACGGTAAGGTACCAAATAGTCAATCCTTTCCTCAATCTCCCTTCTAAGTCCAGTGTAATCGGGATAACCAACGAAAGCAGTGACCTTTCATTGAAGCCGACGTCGGGAGACGTTCTCGCAGGTGCGAGCGAACGCAGGCCGGTCTCCATGTGCGTCGCATGAATTGCCACTGTGGAGAAGTCAAGGCGCGTCTAGTTTGGCCGACGAGCAGCGACGCTAGCATGTATAATGTCACTTGGCAAGAAGAATCCTGTTCACGTAAGAAAAGCCTGGAACGTCGACGGAAATCCATTGCGTGGAAGGTGGTTCAGGTATGTCTGTGTAACTTCAAATTTCTTTGCTGTATTCTTTTGCAAATGACAATCGTTGCTGTGATTAGTTGCAAATCTTTGGAAATTTAGTACAAAATACACAAAATACATGTTCATATAAAATAAATATGAATTATTTATTATTATTATTATTTATTTGTCTAATTTTATTGCAAGAGTACGTAAACATCAGTATAAAATGACTGGAGTACTTATAAATAAGAATGCCATTTTAAAGAAACTAAAAATGTAAACTTTTAGTTTTCAATATTGTAATTATTTTAATTCTTATTATAATTGCAGTCTCTATAAGAAATAAAAATTTTATTGAATGTATTTGTTTTAAAACAGCATTGTCTATCTTTGTTAAGCATTATCTATTTTTATTTGATGTTTTTAATTATTATTTTAATTATTATTTGCTCTGAATTTTGAAGCCATATAATATGTTGTAAATGTAATAACATTTAAAGAAAAAATTTAGGGATGCTTAATTAATCATTTAATTTAGAATTATGCAAAATAACTTTTTAACAAAATTTTAATACATAAAATCGCGTGTCAAGTAATTGTACCAAAATAATTTATTCTAAATTTTCTTTAGAATATTAAAAATTTCATCTTAATGAAAAAATTTTGCTAATTAAGACTTATAATAATAATAAGAAAAAAAGAAACAGATTTAGATATATCTTGATATATCTAAATTGTGATTTATTGCACGATTCATTTCAGACATCACACTTTGATTTGCGACAACTTCGAAACGACTGTATGTATAGCGCGAATGTGCGAAACATATTGAAAAATGGTGAAAGTGTCGGGCATGGAACTAGTATAGAGTTCTTCGCAACCGGATGTCAGGACAATCAGAAGCAAAGGAAGTATTTGCGGGGAAAAATAACTCGATGCAAAACGAAATCGTCCAGATCCACAAAGCAGTTTTCCGGTTTATTTGTGATAAATAAATAAATAGAAATAATAAATTTTGACAGCGTATACGCAAAGCAAATGAATTGTAAGCTGTAATTGTAATATCTATAGATTATGAATACTTTCTCTTCGTAGTTAATAAATATTATTCTTTATCTTATAATTCAATTGTACATTGCGTAGAACAGTTACACAAGCGTGTTTGATAATGCGGTATTGCAGAAACTTTTTATGTCAAAACTTATTTAAAAAATAAGGAAAAAGCACGAGGCTTCTGTTACTGTTTATAATTGCTTTCTTATGTATATGAAATTTCTTCATGATAAAAATCAGAAACGTAAAATTAACTTTCTTATGTACATGATTGTCTTCATCTAATATTTAAAAAATAATTTCTTTATGTATATTTCAAGAAGAAAGTGTAAAATTTAGCATGTCTTGTTTTACAATTTTGTACCATTGAAAACTGAAAAGGATTATGCAGTGATTTTAATTGAAAAGTTTGACTTGCATTACATTCTTCACTTCAAAACGAATTTCCGAAATAGATATTTTTATTTTTTTTTAAATCATACATATATGAAATTAAAGAATTTCAAGAAAAATATAGATTAATGATGACTAAAAATATAAGTCTTCATTTACTTACGTAAAAACGCTGTTTATATAAATGGTAAAGAATATTTAGAACATGGGTTTACCAGAAAATAAATATATGAATATATTTCGCGGGATATGTATTGCAAACTTCCATTATTATATATTTGTTAATAAGAAATATATTTATCTTTTATATATATATATATATATATACAAAATAAAATTTAGTCTATTATTAACAATTTGTTTACTTCTTCAATTACTTCTTAAAAAATTTTTTTGCAATTTGCATTTTTTTTGTAGTTTAGTTTTTGCAGAGCAAAATGATGTAATATTTATTCTTTACCACTTAATTATACAAATAATAGATTGTAAAGCAATTTATATTTTTATGCATCATAAATAGATTTTTATATAAAAAATAAAATTGTTTTATTTAACTCATCTTATATTCTCAGAACTGTAATATTACATTTAATCATTAATTAAGAGAAAAATTTAAATACTTTTGTTTTATAATTGTTTAAATTTTATAATGTTGTTTTAGTATCAATATTTAATTTAAGTTACAATCAATCAATATCTTTTATTTAACACTTTACAGTTACGCTTATTGTAACAAAAAGGATTTAAGTTAAGACATAAGATGCTTTGTGTCTTGTGTATATATACACATATACAATATATATAATCATAAATTTCACGGAAAAAGATTTTAACTGATAATAATATAAATGTCTGTTTTACTGCACGATGAAGTAATTCTAAACATACCGCCACTATTGTAATCAAAATTTTTATTTTTCTCTATCTCATTGATTTCTAAAAGTTCACTAATGAACATTAATCATTATTTCCTGTATTTTATTTACTGAAACAAAAAATTATTAATTTTAGCAACATAACAATTGGTTTACAAGTTTATTGCCATTAATTGCCATATTCACCTTGCAAAATAAAATTCTGTATAATCATTCTGCATTAATTCAAATGTTTGTAGTACTTCTTTGTTATTTTTTAATGATTCTTAAACATAAAACAGTAATCGCGTATGCTTGATTCATAATCTAGAATAAATTGTTTACAAAATTTAACAAACACAAGTTAACGAAATATTTTAATAATTTTATTAACAGGTAAGTGATAGTAAATGCACATAATCTTACCGACATAAATGATGGCAAGGAGATATTAAACTTTTCAAATGTTGAAAGTCTACATTTTAAATTATTGCTTAATATTATTAACATAAAACTACGTTTTACTGATGGCTGAGATTGATACCAGTTTTCGTGAAATGCCATATCTGTCATTTCCGTACTCTAAATCAGATATAGGCATTAATGCATGATGGAATAAAATTAGATTAATTAGAAATGCCTTTCAATTTAATTTCAGAGGAATTCATAAATATTTTCTATTTAAACAAAAAAATATGTAATAATATCCTGACGGAAATATTTTGCTGAAAGTACCCTACTATGAAATCGATGGAAAGTAAAATAAGTTAGTGAAAAATTGTTAAATATATCTTAAATATATTTGAATCATAATTTTCCTTATGAAATTTAATATAATACTGTGAAATATAAGGAATGTTAAACCGAGTGGGAACACCAATGTCGATTCGACGTCAATTCAACATCTATGCATCGATGAATGGTCGATGGTCGAATACTTGAAAAAAATTCTATTATATATATTGTCTATATATTGTCTATTGACAATAAAAATAATCTGTATATAATTATATACTTCTAATATTCACAATTGCTCAATTAATATAAAAAGAATTATTATTATATTATTATTATTATATTAATGAAGTAAAAAATGACAAAAATATCGACAAATATTTGACCATCGACCATTCATTAACGCATAGACGTTGAATCGATTCGACATTGGTGTTCCCACTGGAAAGTAACTGTTGAAAAGCAATTTAAAAGATTACGAAATATCAGATACTAATATTGTTTCTATATTTATATTTTAAATATTAGATGTTACATATGTTATTTATTGTAACTAAAAACTGTGTTACTTTTAATGAAAAATTACTAAAATATTGATGACATATTAATATTTGTAAATATTAATGAAATGATAACAAAATAGGATTAATTGAGAATTTTTAAATAATTTTAGTAAAAATTCATTATATTTTTCAGTAAAATATTTCCATTAGAGTATCTTTTATAAATAATATTCAGCACATTATAAAATTATAAATATTTTGTTTATTTTATCATATTCATAATATTATATTCATAAGAAGTGTGTAACGAGCGAGACGACTAAAGAATGCTACAAATTTCTAGCGCAATTATTGAGGCAAATAATTAGGTAAAAATGTGTTATAATAAAACTTACCGCGTCTAATAATTTTTGTACATTAGAACATAAAATATAAAATTGTATTATTTCTCCACAAGCAAAGAAAATCATCGCAATCCGTTCAATAATAGTTTTGAGCACCTGCTGAAGAGTTATGAAAAAAAAAGAAAGAAGTATATCATTATACACACACTTATTTGCATACTATAATTTACAAATAAATAACATATAACTGAATTTAAAATTTATTTTCTTTTAATTGTAATTTATTAATGTAATTATTTGGTCAAATGCATCTAATATTTAAATTTTGCATGTTAAGTAATTGTAAATTATTATAAAAAAATTTATTTCAGGTACACGTTTTAAATTACCAGAAAAGAAAATTGTTACCAGAAAAGAAGATTTGTTAAAACAATATGTTAATAAATACTTACTGTAATTACTTACTGTATTACTCACCATGACTCCAATAAAAGAAAACCGTAAGATGCTACTCACATAAATTAAATAAACGTTTAAGGACAGGAACTTCTTTAATATAGACGACATCCTAAAAGAAGTAACAGAATATACAACAGTGTATATACAAAATACAAAATAAATAACGCTAAAACGTTTTAATCATATAAATGGTAACTTGATAATTGAGCGAGCTGAGAAGTAAAAGTAGATAATTTTCTCAACGAACATTAATATTTGCCAGCTACTTACCGAACCACGCTGTTGTGATGCCGACAAATCGCTTTCATCTCTGATTCTACCCATGAATCTGTCTCAGGATGACTTTCCTTTTTAAAATTATCATGTTTGTCTTGCAAATTTCCTTCTCGAAATAAATTTTCAAGTTTCACTGTGATGTAGCGATATTGCGCTGTCATCAACATCACAAAATTCAACATATAAATATCTACAGCGATTCTTTTTACAATAATATACATGCTGCAGAATATTATTAGTAGAGTTCCTAAGAGGAATATTTCTGTCGAGAATGGCTGCTGGGATATGACGATCGGTAATCTGTAATCCTCGTAGAAGAAGGAAGTCCTCTTGAAGACTGCCATAAGCGGCATGCTAACCCAAATTATCGTGGTTATTATGGTAGACATCCAGTAAAACTTGAGTGGAGAATGCATCAGTTTTAGAGACGCCATCACGACGCACCTCATAGTCTCGTCCTGGACGCGAAGAATGCCATTTATATTTCGGATCAATTGTACGGCTAGGTCTCTGTGCATATGAATACATGCAACTCTGAAGAATACTTCTATAATGAAAACGGTGCCGATCATGCCATCGATTATAACTTTTTTCTTGGACACTGAGAAGAACCCAAAGAAAAATGCAATGAGTACAGGTACAGTTATCAACCATGAAACAGCGCTGTATATCTTCCAGGAGAATCGTGAGTTATCTGTTGCCATCGGAAACAAGTTGCCGGAAATCAAATTTATCCGTACATTTAAAAGATTTACACTTTGAAAATCCATGATTTTGACACTGTTTCTTGAAAAGTAATCTCTTGAAAAAATGGACGGAATTTTCATGAGCAGAGTATTCAATGCTTCCGATGCTTGTATGCCATTCTATACCACCGTGAATTTAAAACTGAATGTGATCAAGATTGAAATGTTTTCTCATGCCGGACAAGTCATTACAGTTAATTTGAAAAAAATTGATTGATTTAGTTAACTAATTCTTAAAGTCTTTCTGAAAATTTTCTCTTTAAACACAGTATAGAAGTTTATAATGATACTTAACGACCAAAGTTACTGTTAGTATAACTAGCTCTTGAGACAAATAGTT
Source organism: Crematogaster levior (assembly GCA_901521435.1). Lineage (NCBI taxonomy): Eukaryota > Metazoa > Arthropoda > Insecta > Hymenoptera > Formicidae > Crematogaster > Crematogaster levior. Next base: position 698,160 of record CABEGB010000158.1, read on the forward strand.
ACTTTTAGTATTAAACGTACTTAATTCTCGATTTGCATGCTATCATTGCGAATGTTATTTTCTGTTGAAAGAAAAATAAAACAGTTTAATTATTGTAAAAATTAGTAGTCAGTTATTGTTGATTTTCGGAAATGTACATATTTTACCTTCTTCTGAGTATTAATATATTATGCAATGTTGAACATATGATAATTTTCTTTTTTTTAACTATTTCTGTTGACTATTTCTAAAATTATTGCCTAGTATGATAGATTAATTATTGCAATACAGCATGTGTCTCTCGTTAAACATAATTTTGTGTTCTACATATAAACCTAATAAAAAAGTTCATTAATAAATGTTGCAATGATAGTTTATTGCAGCAATGATTATCTTTATCTTTCTCATTAGACTCATTAGACTCATTGTAGTATAACGTATACATATATATTTTGTTGTAATTTGCATTGTGCTGTGAAAAAGCAATTGTAGAAGAACAATGAAATGTGAAGGAATCGTAGAATTTTAACGTGTCCACTGTGAAACTTGTCAACAGGAAAATCCCTATGACATACTAAACTAAATTTGGATGTACTATGATTTTACAAAACATTTTGAAGTGAGTATTTTATTAAAAATACGGTAAATATTCGGCTTTACATACCATCCTTCAATGACTTTGACCTTGACATATGTTGTCAAGGTCATCCTCCTGAGTGACCTTCGGATGGTTTTAGCCGTCGCTCGTTTTTCATTAAAAAGTTATTAACAAAAAAGTGTGGAAAATATAGCAATTATTTTGAATACAGCTTTACACAACCACCGCCAATGACCTTGACCTTGACATATGTTGACACCCATAACATATAGTTCCTCTCTCATCCTCATCCTCATTCCCCTATTCCTTCCTTACTTTGCACCTCATACCACCTAAAACCTTAATGCACTCCGATATGTACCAAGATCTGAGCTCTACCAAGCCATGCGTCGTGAAAATAGAGCCATTCTATTCTTACAACTCCTAACGCGATAAGTTACTAGTAAATTCGCAAAACCACGCGTCGTTTAATTTCACCTAGAGTTTGTCTGAAACCACAAAAGAATCAGAAAAATAAAATAAAATTTTATTAATTAAACATATATATTTTATTAATTAAATATAAGTAATATTTTTCAAGATACTATAAACATACATAGTACCCTCAAAAATATTACTTTTTGAAATTTAAATTTGTCTCAGTAATACTTAACTAATTAAATTAATTTTGTATCCATTTTTGAGCTGTTAAATTTTTATTTAATAATGTACACTCTTTAAGATTTTTAAATGTTGAATATTGCATTATTATATTATTATGTTTATAATTATATCAAAATTATAATTATTCTCTCATTATTAATTCTCAGTTACCCCCCCCCCCCCACGAGAGTCAAAAGGGAACAGTATGTTTTAAAATCGCATTATTTCTAAATAGACAAGAGAGTGGAATCTAGAAAGGAAGAGGGGGAGACCTTAGTCTCCCCTTATGCACTCAGTTATTGACCGATGTCAGTTCATGCGTAGCAGCGGAAGGAGACAGATGTAAAATTGATCTCTTTTGATAAAGTGAAAAATAGTAAGAAATGTGTGTGTGTGACAAAAAAAAAGTGAAAATATATATTTTTTGTTTTTTAATATTTTTCTTACATAGTGGCGTTCCGTGCTTCAATTTTTTTTACACCACAATTGTGACAGTTTCAGGTAAAATTATAAATATAAATTAACAATTAGAATAATTTATAACTTAGGTAATTATTTACTATAGGGGAGATAGCTCTGATAACCTTGACCTTGACGTATGTTGTCAAGGACATGATCCTGAGTAACTTTTCTTTATAACTTAATCGGCGCTCGTCGTTTATTAAAAAGTTATGAACAAAAGAAATTTGTACACTATAAACCTCGTTTTGGGCTAAAGTAGGAGGTGGGGTGGGGTGAATGTCGGTTTGCACGGAAAGTCGCAAATCCATGTGGAACAGAACAATTATAGATTTCGTTTTGAACCGGAGCAGGGTGTGGGGTGGATTTCGCTTGCCGGATATGCATAATTGCCAGTAAATGTCAGAATTCTAATTCGGAACGTGAAACGATCTTTACATAATTAACCCTTTCGCTTCGAGCGTCGGATATATCCGGCATCCGCGCGACGACTTGTGCGTACGAGCGCCGGATATATCCGACATTCGCGCGACGACTTGTGCGTACGAGCGCCGGGTTTATCCGGCATCCATATGACGTACAAGTACCATACATGGTATACAAGTACCATACATTACATTATTAATTATATTAAGCATTTAATCGTAAAGTGTTGTAAATATGTAAACACCTAAAAACATGTCAACTGTAATTGGTCTAATGTTTTTAGAATAACTAATATAATTTTGTATAAGTCTTTTCATATTAAAAATGTGAACTATACGTGTTATATTAGAGCAACGATATTTTATTAAGCACAGTTGTTATTTGTGACTTAGAAAAACGTATATACAAAAACCACGCGCACTGTGCACATTTCTGGCGCGTGCTTCCGTTCAGTAGACGGCACTTCGGCGGACTGGACTGCCGAAGCGAAAGGGTTAATGTGATAAAAAAAGTCAATAGACATACGAATTCCCTCCCCTCTCACCCTCCTGTGCTCACGATCCGAAACGAGGTTTATAATTATTCTGTTCTACATGAGTTTACAACTTTCCATGCAAACCAACATCTACCACCTCCACCCCCTACTTTGGCTCAAAACGAGATTTATAATTGTTTTGTTTCACATGGGTTTGCGACTTTCCATGCGAAGCGACATCTCATCTCCATGCATTATTTCTCCGCTCCACTCTACCCCAATATCTGTAATATTTCTACATACATATTAATTGTTTATATTTTTCAATACTCAAAATAATTGCTATATTTTCTAAACTTTTTTGTTTATAACTTTTTAATAAGCGATGAGCGCCGATTAAGTTATGAGAAAAAGTGACTCAGGGTCATGTCCTTGACAACATATGTCAAGGTCAAAAGGTCATCGGAGCTGTCTCCCTTATAGTAAATAATTACCGTAACTTATTTCACAATACTTGTATTTGTATTCATATGTATTTGTTTATTTCTCTTTATAATGCTTGTATTTCTTTTGTATTTCTAATACTTTTTATGCTTATGATGATAAAGTATATGTTATAAAGTATTTTTTATTGTATTTATTTTTGTCTTATTCTTGTCGCAGAATGTTAGACAGTGGAAAGTTAGACAGTGGGAAGAACACTGTTTTTTAGTAGAGCAAAACAAATTGATCTTTATTACGGTAGCACCATACAAACGACTCAAATATATTATAGCTTACAATGTCTGAAAAAAAAGAACAAACTCTATATCTGTATAAAAACAAAAAAAGAAGTAATTAGCCGATTTCTGTGACCTGGACATATGTTGTCAAGGTCATCCTCCTGAGTGATCTTTAGAAGGTTTTAGCCGTCGCTCGTTTTTTATTAAAAAGTTATTAACAAAAAGAAGTTTGGAAAATAGTGAATTTGGAACACATTCCTCCCCTACATACACACACACACACACGCATACACACACCAAAGAGGGGAGTCTTTGGCTTCCCACCCGCATCCCTCCGCCGGGTAGAACTCGCTCCGCGTGGAAAGTCGCATAAGAAATCGCTTCGCAAAAATTAATATGTTGAAGAAAGATTTCACAATTTATTGATTAGTTGATGCAATTGTTTTTGTACATAAGCAATGTGAGATTTTATTTCGAGTCGAAATTCCACGCGAAGCGAGTTCTACCCGGCGAGGGTGGAAATCCCCCGCGCACCCCTTCGGTGTGTGTGTTCCAAATTCACTGTTTTCCAAACTTTTTTTGTTAATAACTTTTTAATAAAAAACGAGCGACGGTTAAAACCTTCTGAAGGTCATTCAGGAGGATGACCTTGACAACATAGGTCATTGGAGGGTAGTGTGTAAAGCCGAATATTTACCCTCAATATACATGCAGTTGTCTTAAATCAAGTGAAAAAATTAAAGTAAATTAAATCTGTTAAACAAAGTATTTTAAATTTATATTTTAACTGACTTAAATTATATTTTTATGCATCATAAAATGATCTTTAAAAAAATAATCTTATTTGGTATTTACTTGGTATTACATTCGTAATATATGTTTACATGAAATTATTTCAACATTAAGATAAACTATAATTCAAGAACAAATTTCTAAATGTTTAGATATTGTATTATTATTATTAAGCTATACATTATTCTTTGTTTTAGCATTAAGAATATAATGTGTAATATGTTCATATAGATAATGTGAGATACAAACATAAAAACATAACAAATTATTGTAACAATTTAATAAAAAATTGCAAAATATTGCAAAAATTTAATAATAAATTTTAAACACACTGTCATCATTAATTTAGATTAATTTTTAATTAATTAATTTTTATTAACGCTATTTTAATAATATTTATAAAACTGATCAATAATATTTATATTATACAATCATTGCCGATTTATATTATACAATTATTTTTGCCGAATTATTATTTATTATTTTATTCTCTTCCCTAAAACAAGAATTATAGACTTTAACGATAGAAAATTGTTTACGTGTTTATTTGTAATTATTTTTACCTTGTAAAATAAAAGTTTTAATATCTTATTTGAGAGTGCAATATGTCCACCACATTTTATTTTATCTTTATGTAAAAAAAAGAGCTATTGAATATACTTTTATAACCTGTAATATTCATATTATTGATAATTAATTAACATTATTAATAAAATTTTTTAAAAATTTATTATGTTAGCAATATTATAAATAAATAATATACAAAATGCATGTGTAGTCTTACCGTCATAAACAATGACAATGAAAGGTTAAACTTGTGAAATGCCGCAAGTTTGCACTCCAAATTATTACCCAGAATTATTAACATAAATGTTCTTTTTATTGGAGCTCCGAATCAACACTAAATGCATCATATAAACGTCCAGAAAGAATTCTTTTTAAATAGTAGTACAAGTGACATACTGCCCGATAAAATTACAGCACTTACTTCACACTTTAGAAGTCCCATAGTTTCGATATAGCTGTTATATTTCTTTCGTAATTGTGTGTGTGGCCCTCTTAATTTTTTTATCACTCCATGTCACGTTTTTGTTAACTCATAATCTGCTTTTCCTTTTAAAGAAACAAGTGTGATTCTTTCGGTATCTGAACGTGACGTGATGGTCACTTTCAACTTTGATTTATTATTATTGTCATTAAGTTTCTCTTTATTTTCTCGAGTTTTATTAATAAATTATATACAATTTGGCAGTGACATCCTCTCTGACTTTGCGCAATTATTATCCTATGATCCGGAAGCAATATTGTCGAACTATTAATACAGAAAGACTTTGTTTATTATTTTAGAGAAATTAAAGAAATTTATGTTGTGATAATTAATAAACGATAATTTGAAGCGAGGAATTTTTTATTTGTCCATAAGCTAGCCACATTCGTTCTCATGACTTTTCTTGGAATTACCATTGCCCTATACGGGATGTCTCATCAGCGATTATCTTGTGCTTTCTTGATAGTCGCAGAGTTGTGCAAACTTCATAGTTCTTAATCAAATTGTATTATCTAATATTCGTCTTATCGATAGAAAACGGTTTAATCTGTAAGGAGTTAAATCGTCATAAAATGTTATTTTACACATTTTATAAAATACTGTGTCGCACAGTATTTTTTGTAGACAATTCAATGGCTTAATTTCTCGTGCATCATAATAACTGATCAACGATTGGATAAATGTAAAATCTGTAAAATCTGTAAAATCGCTCCGTGATTATTTGATAAATATGTTTTAATATTCTTACAACTGTAAACTATTAAATAAGATATTACTAAGTAGGTAATAAGTAAATTGTCGTGCCGAAATTTTTTAGTCAAAATTCATATTAAATAATCCATGAGAAGAATTTCCAAAATAAAAGGAGTTAAATATGTAAAAAATTTGCTGTGTCTATTAATTATAAGTACTTATACACAAAAAGTATAGTCCTGTGTAAATTTATTTAAATAAATTGCTAAAAAATTTAATCTGCGATTTAATATGTTGTTTTTTTTTGTAATTTCTATTTTTATAATATTTTAAATGCTGTTTTCGGGAAAATACATTATATGTTATTTGCACATATTTCTAACATAATTATTAATTAATAATTATTCACAAATTTATATTACCATTAGTTCAAAAAATAAAGATTTCAGAAATACCGCATTTAAGTAATCTATATATTCTTCGTTACTATTCATGTACTCGTAAGAGTAGAAGAGCAATCGAATATGATTGATTTAAGATCTAAAAGATTATCAAAAAAAATTTGAAGAAATACGTAGACATAAAATTCTAATATAATGTCATTACTGATAAAAAGTACTAAAAAGCACATTAAATCTTACCGTCATAAATGAAGGTAGAGATAAACTAAACTTGTTGCACGTCGAAAGCTTGCATTCTAAATTATTACCTAATATCATCAACATGAATGTACGTTGCACAAATGGTCCAAACTCGTACCACTTTTCGTGAAATGCTTTATTTGTCATTTGTTGACTCTAAATTAAACAACAAGAAATAAATAATTTATATAATAATAGTAAATAATTTATACAATTATATAATTACCAATTATTATTCTATAAATGGTGTTGTTGCACGCAATATTCACATTAATAGTTTTCCCAAATTAAATATATTTAACATTATTTTTTTAAATGTATAAATATGGAGAAGAGAATAGAATTGTAGAATGTAATCAAAGAATAAACAGTTATAATTTTAAAAATTTATTATAAAAAAAATAAATTTTGTAAATATCATAAGTACCACTTACCGCATCTAGCAATTGTTGAACGCAAGAGCATAACATGTAAAACTGCACTACTGAACCAGACGCATACATGACGATCAAAAAAGCTTCCGGGAAAGTTATTGATGGTATCTGAAAACATGTAAAAATATATCATTTAAATAATGCATTTTATAAATAAATCAATATGTGTGTGTGTGCAAACACATATGTATGTATATACATTGATCGATAAAAAAATTGTCTATGATGTATTTATATATTAACTTAAGCATTAATAGAATAATTAATATTAGCATTTGTTACTCACTGTACTCAGCATGATACCGATAAAAGAAAACCGTAACACGCTATTTATATAGATCATACTGAAGTTCAAAGACAGTAATTTCTTTAACATCGACGATAAGCTAAAACAAAGTAAAAATACTCTCGTATATAAAACATTCCCGTATAAAATATTCTATTATATAATTCTATAATTTAATTAGTCTAAATATAGAAATTCTATTAATCCATCAAATCTTTATTTGTTATATTGCTCAATCTTTAAGATTGAACATTGATCACGAAAAATATTTTTTACTTATTGTATCATAAATTACTTCAATATTATATATTTTATTATATATGTTAGGCTCAAAGACCGAAAACGCTCAGTGAATGAAAAAACCGATCACAACGCGTTCTGACTTCTCAGATTCAGCCACAACGCCAAATTTGTGTCATTTTCATAAACGCTCGTAACGCGTTCTGACAATGTGAAAACGCGTTGTGGACATCTATTGATGCAGCGATGCAAGACAAATGCAAGTATTTTTTTAATAATAAACATTGTTCATAATATATATTGGTTTCTTTGTGGGAATTATTAACAAATTATTTATTTTTGCAAGAATTATTATTGTGGCATTTGGAATTGCACTTTATATTTTTAGAGAAAGACATTTACATTTTTTGTCAATGCAGTATCTTTTACAGTGGAAAGTTGTAAACCAATGGGGAACTTCACTTCGCATTATAAAGTGTACGCGTGGACGCAGTGTGTTCCGCCCCCTTCTACGAGGGGCATTCACTACCGAGAAACTATACACATAGGGTGGAACTCGCTTTACGTGGAAAGTTGTACCCATGTGGAACCTCACTTATCATTAAAAAGTATAAGCTGTTGTTTCTCACCACCGCCGGGCTGCTTCACGAAGTTAGGTCTCACATGGTAGCAGGGGCGGAACACACTGCCTCCATGCGTACACTTTTTAATGCGAAGTGGGGTTCCACATGGGTTTACAACTTTCCACTGTAAAAGATACTGCATTGACAAAAAAATGCAAATGTCTCTCTAAAAATATAAAGTGCAATTTTAAATGTCACAATAATAGTTCTTGCAAAAGTAAATAATTTATTAATAATTCCCACAAAGGGACTAATGTATATTATGAACAATGTTTATTATTAGAAAAATACTGATTAATGAAGATTTCTATCACAAAATCTTCTTTGATACGCTAAATGAAATAACGAACAAAAATGTACCGTAAGGCGATTTTTGGCGATCGCTTGGTATATGTACCAAGGTTGCTATTGGTAGAGGCGGAACATATCAATGTAATATGGTAATAACAATAGGCTAAAATGCATTGGTTCTTTTCCATACGCGCGAATTAATATTTGAACTTTTTATAAAATAAGTAATTAAAATATCAAATCTAACGTAACATAAATTTAATATGACATAAATATTATAAAATACATTACTTGCTTTTATCTTTGTGTTGATATTTCGCGCATATCAGAAACGACCAGCATATACCCTGCTTCGTTGCTTGGTACAGCGTGGTATCAACCAAAAAAATAAAACGGTTAGCCACCTCTACCACAAATTACCAAATACGCGAAAACATTCTGGTACAATTTGGTATATTTTGGTTCATATACCAGAGTGACGCCAAAAATCGCCTATTATGTACGTAAATCTGTTGATAGATTGCATTTGTCTTGTATCGCGTCATGGCTGCATCAATAGGTGTCCACAACGCGTTGTGGCATTTTCACATTGCCAGAACGCGTTATGAGCGTTTTTAAAAGTGTCACGACACAAACTTCGCATTGTGGCTAAATCTGAGCAGTCAAAACGCGTTGTGATCGGTTTTTTCGCTCACTGACAATGAGCGTTTTCGATTTTTGAGCCTAACATATACATATACATATATGTGTATATATATTGAAACTACTTTTACTGAAAACAGAAATACGAAATCAAGTGCACATTGATATATATATATATATCAATTTACGCTCTCTCTCTCTCTCTCTCTCTTTCTCTCTCTCTCTCTCTCTCTCTCTAACTCTCTATATATATATATATATATATATATATATATATACAGGGTGTCCGGAAACTCGCCTGCGCCACTTCTGGAGATGATTCAGAGTCCAAAAAGAAGCAACAAAAGTTATATAAACATAGGTCCGGAAATGAATTGTTTCCAAGTTATAACCACTTTTATGTTAAAAAAATCGTAATTTAGTTTTCATAATCACAATCAAAATAATCATATTTCTGCATTTAAACAAAAATAACTTTATTTCGAACTATTTAGGCGTTACTCAAGATGCACCACGTGGAGATATAGTTTGCTTGATATCCCTCTTTCAAAAATTTTTTTTACGATTAAACATTTTTATGAATTTATTTTCAAATTTTTAACTTTTTTTAATTTTTTGATATTTGTTAATACAATTACATTATTTTCAAACACAAGGATAAATTTCAGATCACCAGACATAAATCCACTTGATTTTTATTTATGGGGTCACGTAAAGTCAATGATTTACAGAAATGCCCCCAATAATATTTATGAATTAAGACAAAGAATAATTCATGGATTTGAAGAAATAAGAAGGAATTTAAATGTTTTTCAAAGAGTATGGGATTTTTTAAATAGGAGAATAAGGGCCTGCTGAAGGCGGTCATTTTGAACATTTTATTTAAATACTTGTTTAAATTTATCCTTGTGTTTGAAAATAATGTAATTGTATTAACAAATATCAAAAAATTAAAAAAAGTTAAAAATTTGAAAATAAATTCATAAAAATGTTTAATCGTAAAAAAAATTTTTGAAAGAGGGATATCAAGCAAACTATATCTCCACGTGGTGCATCTTGAGTAACGCCTAAATAGTTTGAAATAAAGTTATTTTTGTTTAAAAGCCATGCAGAAATATGATTATTTTGATTGTGATTATGAAAACTAAATTACAATTTTATTAACATAAAAGTGGTTATAGCTTGGAAACAATTCATTTCCGGACCTATGTTTATATAACTTTTGTTGCTTCTTTTTGGACTCTGAATCATCTCCAGAAGTGGCGCAGGCGAGTTTCCGGACACCCACCCTGTATATTAGGGTGGTCCTTATTTATATATATATATATATACAGGGTTGGGCAAAAGTCCGGAAACGGTCAAATATCTCGAAAAAGATCAACTATAGCGAAAAATATGTAAGTAGCAAAGTTGTAGGGCTTAATAAAATGTACCTAATGATGGCTAAAACTTTGACTTTGGGTGGAGGACGAAGATCATATGAAGGTCAAATTGAATTTTTTAAATGGAACTGCTTACTTTTTATTGCATATTCTTGTAGCTTATCTCAAGAGCTTTCCAAAACACTATAATAAAGTATTTTTTATTAAATATTATCCAAGTTATAAGACTTGAAATAATTTCTTAATTTTACATAAACTATAAAATATCTCGTAAAATATTCACCTTTCGATGAACTTACCTCAATACTTTTATGCACAGAATAATGAGAGGAATCAATTACAAAAGAAAACACATAGTTATTTTTAAGAAAAAATATGTAATTGTTAGTTACAAATTGCATATTTTTTCTTAAAAACAACTATGTGTTTTCTTGACACCAATTGGTTCCTCTCATTATTCTGTGCAAAAGTATTGAGGTAAGTTCATCGAAAGGTGAATATTTTACGAGATATTTTATAGTTTATGTAAAATTAAGAAATTATTTCAAGTCTTATAACTTGGATAATATTTAATGAAAAATACTTTATTATAGTGTTTTGGAAAGCTCTTGAGATAAGCTACAAGAATATGCAATAAAAAGTAGGCAGTTCCATTTAAAAAATTCAATTTGACCTTCATATGATCTTCGTCCTCCACCCAAAGTCAAATTTTTAGCCATCATTAGATACATTTTATTAAGCCCTACAACTTTGCTACTTACATATTTTTCGCTATAGTTAATCCTTTTCGAGATATTTGACCGTTTCCGGACTTTTGCCCAACCCTGTATATATGTATATATATATATATGTATATATAATTGATTATTTTTAAAATGAGTATTAAGAAGAAATTAAGAGAAAAAAAATAGGTACTTTCTCTTAAGCTAATTCTAATAAATTTTAGTATTTTTTTTTTGTGTATTGTACTTACTGAATGACAGTGTTGTGATGTCGACATAATGCTATCATTTCTTTTTCCACCCACCGATCTATTCCAGAGCAGTGTTTTTGAGATTCGCCGAATTCAGTTAGAGGATTTCCGTCTCGAAATATTGTCTCAAGTTTTATGCCGATATATTGATACTGCGCCGTTATTAGTAGCACAATATGTATCATATAAACATCCAAGCCGACTTTTTTAATAAAACTATATACGTTACCGATCAGTAGGAAAATGCTACCCAGTAAGAAAACATTGAACGAGAAGGGCTGCTTGGAAAAGACTGCTGGTGTCCTGTAGTTGTCGTAGAGAAAGAAGGAACTCTCTTCGAACAACAATAAAAACGGTAAGCAGGCCCATACAAAGACACTCAACGATCCAGACACCCAGTAAAACTTGAGCGGATTCTCCATGGGCTGTAAAGTCGTTGTCACAACGTTCTTCATAGTCTCGTCAGCAAAGCATAGAATATTGTTTAGTTTCTGGATTAGTCGATTCACCAGCTGCCTGCGTGAGTGAATTCGCGCGGCCATAAAAAACACTTCTATAATAATTACGCAGAGAACTGTACCATCTTTTAGAGCTTTTTCCCGTGACACCAGAATCAGTCCGGGAATCATCACCGCTATTAGAATTATTTCAATCAGCCACACAAATATACTGTATATCTTCCATGTTATAGGAAATTGCAAATTATCTGGCCTCAAAGGCAACAAGTTGCCCGAAAGAATGTTTAAGCGAACATTTAGGGGGTTAACGCTTAGAAAATTCATATTTTCGACAACTCTTCTTCGTGATAAACAAAAGTTAGAGAATGGAAATTTCTTTTCAAATATTTGTGATATATCTGGATATATAGTTTACTTACAATTGCCACTATATGTTTAATATTAAATAGAGACAACATAGAAGGGACAACATAGAAACTGTTCATCCCATATTATAATCCTATCATCGCTTCTTTTCGATTTATACGCTTCGTCGTATTTCTGTTTTGGAAGTTGTTTTCAGCTGATCATAGATCTACAGCTATTTATTAGTCCCCTTCACTACTCGGGTATATTATACGTTATCATACAAAGGCAGAAGACATTTTGCTACTTTCCATCGTAATTAAGCAGAGATCATCAATAATATTATTCTCTTGAATAAAGACTTAGAGAGATATTGTTGCACGCAAATGAAGAAGTTCATGTTAAATGTCACAGTAATATATGACAATTTAACAGTATGATCTTTTTCATTATGTTTATTGTAGAGATGCACGCGACTATAAGCTTCCTTCTAATTATCATTACTGTGAAGAAATGATTATCTTATAGCACTATAACGTCGATCATTGTGAAACATCGAAGACTGAATGTCTCAAACTTCACCAGTTTCAAATTATAAATTATCTTGGTTCTATATTCTGGTTTCATATTCTGAAATATTACTACAAAAAAGCGTTTCAAAAGAAACTTATTTCGTATTGAATCCTCGTATTCTATAAACTGATATTTCAGGTGCGTTCTTCAGGTTCTTTCTGACTTTTAATAAAAGTTCTATAAAAATAATATAATGTTATATACATATATCATATAAAAATTAGAAGATTTTAACATTGTGACAATATATATATATATATATATATATATATATATATAAACTATTACCTATACTTAATACTTCAATACAGATATTACTGTAACATTATATTTATACTATAATTATATTATATTTTTGTAACTATATTATTCATAATCCAAATTAGTCTTTAATTTTGTAATTTTCAAGTAATAAATTTTAATCACTATTTGTTATTATTTTTATACTAAAATAAAATTACAGATATACGTATAAGTTTCGTACTATCATTACATAAAGAATCGGCAAATTAATGAGTGGATCAAAAGTGCATCATTTAATTGAATCGGCTGAAAATTGTACAAAATTGATGTGTATGTGTGATTGTGAATATGTGAATGTGTATGATTCGCGGGTAATATATTAGTTCGATGGTCATCGAGCAAGACATTTAGAAAGAGAAAATTATTCTAAAATTAACATTCTGCTTTGTTTTGAATACATAATTTTGAAATATTTAAATGAAAGATTGATTCCATCTATGAATGATGTTTGTGCACGGGTATAGAGAAAATAAAAAAACATTATCTATTTCTAGATCTATTTCTTCCAGAATTCCTGTACAGTACGGGAATAATCTATAGAAAAAAGAAACGTGGACTAAATAAAAGAATTATATGTGAAGAAAACAGACAGAAATATCATTGAGAAAGAGTTTAAATTCTTTAAGACTTTTAAATACTATGTCATTATTAGAATAATTTCTTAGCTAGCTTGTTTCGTTGATCCCATCAATTTGATTCACGTTTAATGTGACATCAGGAATAATTCATTCACTTAAAAATAATCACCATGTTGTTGCAAATTTACTTCATTTCGATTTAATTGAAAAACTGCCTACTTTCTTCAGATTTCTTATGAACATATTAATTTGAATTGTTAAAATTTTAATTAAACTGCTATATAAATTTGGATATTGATTAGTTGATCCGGCAACAGAACAAAATCGCTAAAATGAAGTAGGAGTGCTGACATTGATCAATCAACCTGCAGTTGGCAGTAAAAATAAAAAGTAAAAATATTTGTAGGTATTTAAATGACCATGGATTCAAGGGTTCGATGGGCCTTCATTAGTGAAAGAGAAAAATTGAAAAGTAGTAAAATTAATAATGTACTTGCTGAGGTATTTGATAAGCATTTTAATTCGAGTGGTGTGCGAATAACTCCAAGCTTGTAGTCTCGGAAAGATCCCCATTGGGATATGTGAAAATTACTAATGTACCCCTCGGACAATTTAGTAGTCTCTTTATACATTATCAACCAAGAGGGGTTCCGGATAGGTCCCTTTATACATTTTTTGTCTTTTATCCATTATTTATGTCATGTGACAGTATAATGAAAGCAGAAACAAGTTTCTTTCCTTGTAATTATCGAAGTTTGTCTTATGATTAGAAGGGTCGCATCACAGAATTATCAATAACAACATACACTCTTGGATAGTTAATAAATTAAAAAGAAGTAAAAAAGAAGTGTCTACGTAAGAATATAAAGAAATTTACAAAGAAATATCGCGATAATGAATGGCAATTTATAATATAAAAAATAAATTTTTTATTATATTATAAATTTTATAAATTATAAAAGAACAGAATAAAAATTTTTCTTTGTTCATTGGATGAATACGGCTGTGAACTTATTTGTATTATAATTAACATTGCACTCTCTCTATGAAGCGACAATTATTTTATGATATTAACTAGTCTAATTGTAAGACTACAGATTTTTTCAAAACCACAAAGTCTGAAATCTCACAACGTAATATTACTTAATATACAAGCAAGGTACTATAACATGCCATCTATGTAATTTCTTACGATCCTTCGTCTGGCGTAAGTTAATCTTTAATGTAAATTGCTATTAATATTTAATTACTGTTTAATATTTTGTCAATGAGTCTTAAAAATATTTAAAAAAAATACCAAAAAATATATTTTTTATTAAAAATTGTTATTAATTAAAAATAAATGATCGCTGTTTTAAAATATAATAATTTTAAAATATAAGATGAAAATACAAAATTTTTGTTTTATATTGTTAAAAATGATAAAAATTTTTATGTCTGCTCAATTTTCTATTACAGGGAAACTATTACTAGTATTTGTTTACTGATTTTTAAATTTTTATTTACTAACCTTAATAATTCAATTATTATACACTATAATGTGTTATTTTTACCGCAACAAAATTTATATACTTTAAGATAACAGAAGATATATAGTCTTACAAGCTATTTTTTTAACTTTTGTATTTTATTTATAATATATAAAAAGTATACTTATTGTATAAAATCTGCAACAACACTTCTTTTACCCAATTTTTAATAGCAGAAGTGCGATTGAATATGACTGATTTAAAATCTACAATATTATACAAAAATTTGTAATATTTTAAAGTTATAGATGTGACTTCTGAGTTTACTAATTCTTTATCTGATTGCGTTGTTTCGTGAACATTTTAGTTCACTTCCTCTACTTACAGTATTGAGAAATAAAATCCACATATTTTAAAATCGATCAATTGATTTTCAAGCGTGGTGTTTTAAGACTGACAAAAGAGTCGGCGCGCAGTTAATCAAATTGTGAGAAAATATTTAACATTCACATAAATAACATTAATAAAAACAAGATCTTAGCATATCGAATATGGTCTATTTTCTATAGTTGTTTGACACAATGCAATCCTCTTACTTATTCGTAAACTAAAAAATGTTACGAAAACGTCGAGATCACATAAAGAAGTGATGTGACTAAAACCAGGAAGTCAACCTAATATTCATGTATGTCACGAAAACCTCACATATCTTACAGTATTAATAGAATACGAACGACACATGACATGTATTGTACATAAAACTCACCACCATAAACGAAGATAAAGATAAATTATACTTTCCAAACGTTGAGAGTTTAATTTCTAAATTATTAGCCATTATCATAAGCATAAATGTACGTTTTACGGATGTTCCATACTGGTACCATTCCCCGTGAAATGCATAATCCGTTATTTCACCACTCTAAATAGAAAATAAATGTATATCACATATTTTTATTGTTATAATAAATACGGACATTTTATTCTCTTTATAATATGTAAAAATATATATTGTAACAAAGCACCTACCACATCTAATAATTGTTGCACACAATAACATACTATATAAAGCTGTACAACTCCACCGACTGCATACATAATGTGCAAGATTTTTTCCCACAAAGTTTCTGATGGTATCTAAAGATCCCCGAAAAATAAAACGCATCGGTGATATATTAAATTATAAAATGCATTATTACAGTATTTAGGTTTAATAAATATTCCTAGAGTATTAGAGATTGTTACTCACCGAAATAAGCATAATAGCAATACAACAGAATCGAAAAACGCTTATTACATACATTAAACTGATATTTAAAGACAGTAATTTTCTTAGTATTATCATTATTCTGAAACAAAAAACCACATATAATAAAAATAAAATAATAATTACTTTTTTATTAATTAATAATTATTATTGATAACATATTTAAATTGTATATTACAATAAAATTTAAAAAATATAACTTGTATAATTTAAAAACAATTTAATCTTTTTAAAATAAAATATTAATATTAATATTATAAGCCAATTATGAATATTAAAAACAGATTTAATTAAAACTGAAAAGATTTTGGTATTTATAATTTTTTCGATAATTTTAAACAAACCTACTGAATGATCATATTATGATGCTGACATAAAGCTTTTATTTTTTTGTCTACATAATAATCTTTATTAAGATCACATTTCTCTGTACTAGATTTGCTATTATCACGCTGAAGCAATCTATCTTGAAATATCATCGATAATTTTAATGCAATGTATTTATATTGTGCTGTTATCAACAACATCACATTTGTTATGTAGCTATCCGCGCTGACTTTCTTTGTAAAAATGTACGCGCTGCTTATCATCACGATGACACTTCCTAACACGAAGATACTGGTCGTAAATGGCTCTTTAGAGAAGATAACTGGCATCCTGTAATCTACATAGAAAAAGGAATTTCTTTCAAAGACCAATATTAACGGTGAACCACTCCACAATAGTATGGATGTTACGCCGGCCGACCAGTACAACTTAAAGGGAATCTCCATCGATTTTATAATCGTTGTTACTATATTTCTCATCATTTCATCCTCCATTCGCAGAATGTCGTTTAGTTTCTGAATTAATTGTTGCACCAGTCCTCTACATGTGTAAATTCGTACGACTATAGATACTACTTCTACAGTAACTACAATACCAACCAGGCCGTCTTTTAAAAACTTCTCTTTTGGAACAAAAGCACACCCAGGGATTAACACGCTTATTTGCACTATTTCGAGCAACCATATCAGAATGCTGTATATTTTCCAAGATATCGGAAATGACGAATCATCGGCACTCATTGGTAACAAATTACCTGACACCAAGTTCAACCGAGCATTTAGAGGATTCAAGTTTTGGAAATTCATATTTTGTCGTTTCTAATAAATTCTGGAATAAAAAGTTGATAAGTAAAATATGTAAAATAAAAGTTTGTTTGAATAATGGTGAACAAAAATGTTCGATGAAACGGTTGTATTTATTTATGATGTAATTTATACTATCTAGCTTTAAATATTACTTAAAAGTTTTAAAACTTTATTTATATAAAATGTTTTCTTTATTTATATGAATTATTTATATGAAACGACCAAGTTTTAGCAAGTTGTCTGCAAGTAAATCAATAATTTAATTTTATAGTAATAATATCAATGTACTTAGTTTTGCTCAAAAAATACTTTTTTACTATCATCTGTTAGCTAGCAAACATTATTGAAAAAGCATGTACACACTTTATGAAATAGTTAATGTAAGAAAGAAAAGAGAATTTTTTAATATTTGTATTTACCTTTGTTTACTTACGTTCTTTTTGTGTCTAGAAGATATGATATTTCTACCTTCTTCTTCTTCTAAGATTAAAAGTTACTGAAACAAATTTGAGTAATTTATTATTCCTCTTGAATTTCTATTTCTCTTTGTCTTCATATATCGTGGTGGAATTTAATGATAAGCTACGATCTTTCACCGCAAGAATGTCCAAGAATATTTTAAAGTAATTATTATCTATAATTTCGCAAACTACTTGATACTATTACTACTACATATTGATTAGAAAGGGTCTCTTCTTATACTACTATTATACGTAGATAATTAAATAATTTATAAATAATTGGCTTCGATTCTCTACAGGAGAATAAAGTTTATTTATTTTGTTTAAACACAGAGCTGAAAACCAACCGTAAAATTCCTTGTAATTAGGCTATACGGCATACAGTGATCATTATCTTATTGCTCGTTATTGATCAATGCTATACTGCAAAGTTCAAAAAAGTCGTAGTACCTGATGGTATCGCAGTACTTAATCATATATCAACGAAAAATTGTGATGTATCTATACTAATTTGAAGTGCTGAAAATGATAATTTTATTAATATAAACTATTTTGGAGATCAATTTTATAGATAATCTGAATTGAATAGCAAATTGATTACTTGTTATAGTTTTTATTACATATTGTCTCGTTGTACTAAATCGGTTGTGGTATGTAAATATGTTAAAATAATAAAATATTTAACTTATATATGTATATTTTTAAAAAAACTTATACATTTACCTACATATATTTAAAACATTTAGTATTTCGACATTTAAAAAATTTAACGTTAGAAATTTAGAATTATGTACTTGTTTGATTTAAATTCGTATTAAAATAAAATTTGTATTAAAATACAAATTGTATTACATTTTATGGTACATTTGCATGTTACCATAACTGCTTTTGATTGCTACTATTTCAGTCTATTTTTTTACTATCACAAAAAATTTTATAAATTTTAACAATAAACAGTAATGTATTTAATTTTTAGTGATTTTTACTATGTATTATCTAAAAACATAGTTACTTTTTTACTTACTTTTCTTAATGTTAAGGAAAAATTCAACAAAATTTACGTTTTGAGTATTTCTTTATTAAATAATGTAAATAGTGTAAATAATGTAAATAATGTAAGTAATGTAAATAAATACAGATATTTATAGTTATAATTTAAGCACCATTATCAATTATTTGTTTTCGTAAAAAGTAAAGTAATGATGTTACAAGTAATTATTTCTCAACCTATGTTTAACTTAATGTAAACAATTTAAAGAAAATATAAATTTTATTAAATAATAAAATTTAAATAATAAAAATTTTTTTTATTTATTGCTATGTTACATAATTGTGAAGATAACGAAAATAAATAATTTAGAAATATTAAATAGAAAATCTTATATAAATTAATTGATCAGATGCAAATAGATGCAACAGAAGCATGACAAAAAATATTTGATTTATGTATATATGTATACCTGTATATAATAAATACGTATATAGTATACGTGTGTGTGTACGTGCACGAGTGTGTGCATATACTCATAATAAATGAATGTTACATATTTGTTACAAATGTTACAAATTTTGATTAAAAAATAGTATGAATTTTTCTATATCAATCCAATATATTTCAAAGAAATTAATCTCATTAACGTCGACTTTGAAGCTTCATATCTCGGGAATGATTTGTGCAAAAGATACAAATAAGTATTCTGAAAACGTTTCGACGTTAGCTACAAAATGTATAATAAAAAATACAGATTTACAAATCGAGCTGCTCAGATGCGTCTCAGATTAGCTCGTATGATATACGCTCTCTGCACCCACGAAGCTTCTGCTCACTTACAAGCACGTAAAAATGAGAGCACGAGATTTACGACAATTAATACGTTTATTTAGAATAGAATATAATCCAGCACAATAAGATATGTATGGCTCGATTCAAACTTGATTATCTATTGATATGTATTAATATCCATCAGTATCAGTATTTCCTAACATTGTTTTCTCCAACATATACGTTGGAAAAAGTATTTAAATAATTTCCATGTAATTAATGCTAAAGCATAGAAATAATTTGTAACGACGCTGCCCAGACACTGCTAAAATAAAAAGCACTTGCACAAGGACATGTTGGAAAAGTTTAAAGCTTTACCTCTACTGTCTCGGATACGAAAGATAAGAGGAAATGCCACGCAAAAACGTGTCAGACTGAACTATAATACCCAATTCATCAGACAGTCACGCAAACAAGAGGCTCAAACTTGACCAAGGTCATATGCCTAAGCATTAGGAGTAGAGTCAGAAGCTGGTAAAGTGGTATAACCAGAAAACTAATGAAGGGACATATCCTCAAACTTAGAGGAGATATACTAAAATGAGGAGATATACTTTCATCTTAATCTAATCAGGGGAAGAAATTTTACACTTATTTTTATCTGTGCCAATGAACAATTAGCGGAATTAATAAAAAAGTCTACTCTTCGAGATCAAAATTACTCTTTTTTATGTGCTGCTAGCCGAAGAGTTACCCAAATGCCATCGGATAATGAAGAATCTGATTTGTTAACCGTGGAGACTATTAAGTTCCTCAATAGAACGCAGGCACCATAAGGAGGAGAGTAGAAATATCAAGTATGCCCTTCGCTGCTCTGGTCGATTTCTTCCAGGAAGTTCTGAAGAACTTTCAAGCCTTTCTATGGGCTGGGCAACTGTAAAATTGCTCGGCAAAAAAGTAGAAGAGATATAGGAGAAGACGTGATATTCGGGGTAACATAGACTGCTTAACAGCAATTCTCACCATCCCGGTGTTACAGAGCAACTTGCATTACAGCAAGAATGCTTCGACAATTTTAGCCAGGAACTGCAACGTAATCATTATGTAGAAGTAATTTAAATTGTAATCAATTTCAGGCTTTTTGTCATGAATGGTAGCTGCTCTATTATTTTAGGTACTATTACTATTATATTATGGTTACAAATAGATTTTAATACAATTATTAACATTTTTGTTTACTTGATATCTGTGAAATTATTTCAGGTTTTTGCCGAAATAAGTTAACTTTACCAAAGTAAATAAGTTGCCTCCATAAAATTATTAATTTTTATTATTATATTAGATTGGAAGTAAGAATTATTACTCCTAGATAAGACGTCTTCTTCGTCATTGTTTATTTCATTTTTAAAAACAGAAGAGCGATTGAATATGATTGATTTAAAATCTGCAAAAAAGATTTGGAGAATATTAGATTTGAAATATGATAGTATTACTGTGCATTAAAAAAAAAGAGAAATGCAACAAAATTTACCATCATGAATGAGGGCAAGGAAAGATTAAACTTTGCAAAAGTCGCAATTCTGCATTCTAAATTGTTAGCCATAATAATCGAGATAAATGTACGTTTCATCGTTGGTTGAAGTAGATACCAATTTTTGTGAAATGCCTTATCTGTCATTTCCGTACTCTACATTTACATAATATTGCAATATATAATAAAAAATGATATTATTATTATTATATTATTACATACAATTCACAATATAATTCATAAATTATAAAACTAATAACAATGTCCAGTTTTCTTAAATTAATACTTTATTAAGTAAATAGAAATATGTTAATACATGGTCAAGCTGAATCTTTGGTACCTAGTAAAGGATATGTCGCAAAGAATATCACTCTAGTCTACTGTAACAATTTCAGCCATTTTTCGTAACATATTTTTTGTAATATCCTTTGTAATGGTTCTACAGATGCTTATTAGCATCAGTATTATTAAATTGATTATCAATAATTTAATAATTCAATAATTTGATAATGTGATTGTATTCTATTCTAGCTTTACCTTCAAACTGTGTTTTAAGACTGACAATAATTGATGCATTTTGCTAAGCAAAAAATATAAATATAATTTACACAAAAATATTATTAGAAAATTGAAAACAATTTAACACATTTCTATTTACTTAAGTGTTTATCACAGGTTATGATCTTAATATGATTAATATGTTATTTTTATGTCATTAAAGCGAGAAAAATAGTTTATGATTACCATGTACCATCATAAAGAATAATTTCAAAATAGATCAATCTATTAATTTTTTAATTTTATAGCAATTATATGAATGATAAATTGCAAAAAAATTTTACCGCGTCTAATAATTGCTGCACACAGGAGCACAAGATATAAAGTTGTACTATTGCGCCTGATGTGTACATGACGATCGAAATCGCTTCCCACAACATTGTTGATGTTATCTGAAATTTAAAAAAATGTTAAATATTAATTATGATATTGTAATAGTTGTGAGTTAATCATTATTATATCATTATTATATCATAATTAATAAATTTCTATAATTTAATAGTTATTTACATGTCTTTTTATATGGAATCAATTTCAAAATAAGGAGAAAGTAATTAACAGTAACAAATTATTACTTACGCTGCTTAACATGACACCAATAAAACAAAATCTTAAGACGCTGTTTACATAAAGTAAACTAAAGTTTAAAGACAGCAATTCTTTTAGCAATGAAGTTAAACTGAAAGAAAACACATAATATATCCGTAAAATGACGTATTGAAAATCACATAGATTTAAAATATATGTGTCATACAAAACAAAAATATAAAATATAATTCAAGCAAATATATAACTAAATATATAACTTTATAGCACTAATTTGCTATACATTAATTAACCATGTTATTTATGTTCTAACACAGAAATTGTTAGAAAGTAGTACACTGACTAAATTTTTAGATACTTACTATATCACATCATTGTGATGTCGACACAATGCTCTTATTTCCTCTTCTTTTCTTTGATTTAGTTCAAAAAAATTCTTTTGATGTTTATCACTTTCATTTTCTTCTTGAAGTATTATCGCGATTTTGGACGCGATGTATCTATACTGTGCAGTTATCATTAAGATCAGATGCACCATGTATACTTCTACGCCAACTTTCTTTAAAAACTGATATATCGTGGTGACGAATAAGAACAGGCTTCCTGATAGAAAAACTGTAAGCGAGAATGGCTGTTTGGAAAAAGCAACAGGTACTCTGTAATCTTCGTAACGAAACAGATTCTTCTCGAGTATCAATACGAACGGTATACAGTTCCACGCTATTATCGATATTACACCGGCGGACCAGTAGAAATTGAGCGGAGTCTTTACCGGCTCCAAAGTCGTTGTTATGACGTTCTTCATAGTTTCATCAGCAATGTGCAGAATCTCATTCAGCTTCTGAATTAACTGATTCACCACATCTTTACGAGCGTGAATTAGCATGACCATGAAGAACATCTCTATAAAAGTTGCAAAGCAGATCATACCGTCTTTTAAAGCTTTCTCTAATGGCACGTAGATGCAACCGGGTATCATCACGATCGTTATAATGAATTGAAGTAGCCATACAAAGACACTGTGCAGCTTCCAGGAGAATGAAAAAGATGAGTCGTTGAGAATCGGTAGCAGATTGCCCGAGAGCAAGTTCAATCGAAAATTTAGGATATTCACATTTCGGAAGTCCATGCTCACGATGTCTTTAATTGGAATTGTGTGCGATTTTCCATATCTTGTATTCACTTCGCACTTTTCGCTATATCGCGTACATCTTCTTCTTCCCTTCAAGAAAATTATAAGTGGTTTTTCTATCAAAATTTGGATATAACTTACTTACGAATCGTCGTCGATCTTCATTTATTATTCTTTTTGATTTTCTGCTATACGTGGACTTGTATTAAAATAATTCATGTCGTCGTATGTGACAAGCAATAACATTCTGTTCTTTTCATTATGATTAATGTTTTGTCTTATAATTAGCATTCGTTGAAACTTCAATATTGCTAATAACAGGAGCGCGTTTCTGAATAAATAACGATTTGGAGAAGTCATCTTTTATTCTCTGTTATAAAGAAGTAGTAGAAGTTTATAAATAAATGTTGCGATGTGTCTCTCAAGAAATATATTGAAGGAAGATATTAAATGTCTATAGAACTACAGTCTCTATTATGAAGAAATGTAGAAGTTTATAAATATATGTTACAATATCTCTCAAGAAAGATATTGAATGTCGATAGAATAGTCTTTATTACATCTGTCACAAGGATATATATTGGATACGGTAGCTTCTCCTTGTAATTATCCGTATTCTGCACAATGGCGATTATCTTATAGTACCTTTAAATGTGTACCTGACTACATTACAAGATTGCAGGAGATCGAGTATCTAATGCTATTTAACATTTACTTTCAATGAGAAATGACGAATTGATTTCCTTAGTTAAATCAGTCTCAGACGAATATGTTAATAATATTCTACACAATTAACTGCATATTTATATATCACAATATTATTATAAAAATTTTTTTTTCTTCTTTGACAGTATACTCTGTTAATGATAGATAATAAGTGATCAAATTTATAAAACAAATAATGTACAATAATTTGGCGTCGAATTATGATACATAATGGATATATAATGAAGTGTTTTGCTAATTTAAATTTTTATTTTTTTAATACTCAGGTATAGAGTATTGAAAAAAGCAAGTAATTGTTAATTATAAATTGCATAGTTTTTCTTAAAAACAACTATGTGTTTTCTTTACACCAATTGATTCCTCTCATTATTTTGTGCATAAAAATATTGAGGTAAGGTTATCGAAAGGTAAATATTTTATGAGATATTTTATAGTTTATGTAAAATTAAGAAATTATTTCAAGTCTTATAACTCGGAAGATACTTAATGGAAAAATACTTTATTATAGTGGATTTTGGAAAGCTCTCGAGATAAGCTAAGAATATGCAACAAAAAATAAGGGGTTCCATTTAAGAAATTGACGGTGACTTTTATAGGACCTACACTCCTCCTCCTTTAAAAAATTATTAATATCAGATTATGTCCCCTTTTAAACTAAGCAACTTTTATCTAAATTTTTTTGTCACCTAGCGAGTTATTCAGGTAATCTGTTTTAAATGCCTCATCTTGTATAAGTTTCGTTCTATTATTACATAGAGAATCGGCAAATTAATGAGTGGATCAAAAGTGTATCATTTAATTGAATTGGCTGAAAATTGCGCAATGATGTGTATGTGTGATTGTGAATGTGTGAGTGTGTATGATTTGCGCGTAATATATTAGTTCGGTGGTCATCGAGCAAGACTTTTAAAAAGAGAAAATTATTCTAAAATTATCATCCTGCTTTGTTTTTAGTACATAATTTTGAAATACTTAAATGAAAGATTGATTTTATCTATGAATGATGTTTGTGCACGGGTATAGAGAAAATAAAAAAACATTATCTATTTTTAGATTTCTATTTCTTCCAGAATTCCTGTACAGTACGGGAATAATCTATAGAAAAGGAAACGTGGACTAAATAAAAGAATTCTATGTGAAGAAAACAGACAGAAATATCATTGAGAAAGAGTTTAAATTCTTTAAGACTTTTAAATATTATGTCATTATTAGAATAATTTCTTAGCTTGTTCGTTGATCCCGTCAATTTAATTCACGTTTAATGTGACATCAAGAATAATTTATTTAGAAACAATCACCATGTTGTTGCAAATTTACTTTATTTGTATCGATTTAATTGAGAAACTGCCTACTTTCTTCAGATTTCTTACGGATATATTAATTTGAGTTGATAAAATTCTAATTATATTACTCTTATTAACTTATTATTATTACTAATTATATTACTATTACTATTATTATTATATAAACTGCTATACAAATTTGGATATTGATTAGTTAACTCGGCAACAGGACAAAATTGCTAAAATTAAGTAGGAGTGCTGACATTGATCAATCTGCAGTTGACAGTAAAAATAAAAAGTAAAAATATTTGTATTTAAACGACGCTCATGGATCCGAGGATTCGATGGCCTTCATTAGTGAAAGAGAAAAATTGAAAAGTAGTAAAATCAATAATGTACTTGCTGAGGTATTTGATAAGCATTTTAATTCGACTGGTATGCGAATTACTACGAGCTTGTAGTCTCGGAAAGATTCTTATTGGGATACGTGCACGTATTCCATTTTTACTGTAACATTTAATTGCAATTGCTTTACCTATTCGAATTTTATGATCTGGAAGGTTTCTCATGATTTCTCTATTTTATATTTATGTAAAATAAATATATAGAAAGACATAACCATATCAGGATAAAAACTCGCTCTCCGGCAACTATTAGTATTCGGTTTTTTCTTGGGTTTTATTTTAAAAGACAATTCCAAATTTTCACCTAGATTTCTGTTATTTTTTCACAAAAAAAGAAAATAGATGTAACAGAATTCTTTATAGACCCCGTAATCTCTTCGGAACAGGATTCCAAATTGTCCTTCCATCTAACTATCCGATTCTCTCTCCTATCAGTCAATCCTAAAACTGCACGACTTGATCTCCGTTCCCAAGGTAAAGTGCTTAAATGTATTGACCTAAAAAGGAGAAATTTTATTGTTTTAATATGACGTAACACATAATTACCATTAATCCTTTCACGAAAAATGCCGATATCTGAAGGTTCCTAAACATCGCGCTTTTATATGATATTATAACTGATAGCACTGACAGTAATTCTAAATAATTCAATAACATTAGATATTCGTTGTAATGTAAATAATCACATACATGCAAAACATACAACACACAACACAACACACATTTTTGAACTAATATCATAAATCATTACTCACACTCAACATGATACTAAGAGAGTAAAAACAAAAAATGTTATTCAAGTATAAAAGAGAAAGTATGAAAGAGACATTGCAGTTACAGTTAGTAATTTCTTTAACATTAACATTAAGCTGAAACATAATGCACCTACATTCGTTACATTATATAAAAGATAAATAAATATCTTAATATATAGAGTTCTATATTATATTATTTTTAAATAAACGTGTACAATTTAAAATCTTTAAACATTTTGTAATCTGTAGAAAATGTATTTACTTTATAACATCAATATGTTGTCGACATCATTTTTTATCTCTTTTTTTTACAAAAAAAATTAACTTTAGAATTATCTTAGAGGAACTACTATTATTAGTCTGCTGTTTATTATTTTGAAATATCAATTCAAGTCTGAAAGTAATGTATTGACATTGCGTCGTTATCAATGATATCAAGTGTGTAGTATAGACATCGATGTTGACTTTTATGAAAAAATATATAAAATGATGGACGGTACTTAATAGAAAAATACCGAGAGACACTAACTTTTTGACGTGGTCAAATTTTTCAAATCCACGTAATATAATTCATTCTTTTCAAAAATCAAATCACGGAACCTGTTGCTGTACCAGAAAAAGTAGCAATTATAACTAAACATTAAGTAAATTTTTAATGGCATTTCTGTCAGGAATTTTACCGTTCTTTTATTCGTTCATATAGCCTACAGGCTATACGCATTATGCATTATGAATATACATATGTATAATACTTCTGCCCTCTTTCTTTCCCTCTTTTTACTGTGCACAGGCTCCGCTGAGGATTTTTTTTTGTATAAACGCTACATACCACATTTATTTTCTTTATATATACGCAAACACCAAATACAATAAAATATGTAATATTGTTAATCCATAAGTGATCTCTATCTAAATAAATTTGCTTAACAACACTCTGTGAATACGTTACATCGTTCTTCCAAAACACTTCCATACACTTTCCAATAATTTCCACGGTTTTGAATACCTTTATTATTCTCTTTCGATTCTTTATGTTTTCATCTTCAATGCTTAGAGTTTCATTCAATTTTCGTATCAATTGTTGTACCAATGTTATGTATGCGTGAATTTCGTATAATTATGAAGATTACTTCTGCCATGACAACCAAGGATATTATACTGGATATTATATTGTTGTTAAATGATTTTTTGGTACAAAACAACCAGAAACTAATGACTATATACATAAGTCAGGAGCAATTATATGAAGAGAGAGAAGCTGTATATCTTCCAAAATTGGAAATATCGGTTATTGATAATAAATTGTCCGAGAACAAGTTTAACCAAACGTTAAAGAGATTTGCTTTAGAAGTCCATTGACTCGATATCGTGAGTGTTTTATAATGAATATAAATTGGTCTGTAAAATAAAAGGCGTAATATTGAGATTTCTGATACACTTCTTCACATTTATGCATGTTTATTCCGTTCATGAAATAAATAAAACTCAGTAAACATGGACACACTAAGATTTAATTTATACAAATTTTATGATATTATTTTATTAGTATTTAAAATTGTCAAAAATTTGGTTAAATTTCATTAGCAATGTTTCTAAACTAAAATTTAGAGAGACAATTTAATTTAACAAATTAGAGTTTAATTAAGGATAATTAAGAGTAATTTAATTTAATGACCAGGGACCTGAGTAATTATTTATTACTATAGGGGAAGCAGCTCCGACGGACATATGTTGTCAAGGTCATGACCCTGAGTAACTTTTTCTTATAACTTAATTGGCGCTGATCGCTTATTAAAGAGTTATAAACAAAAAAAGTTTAGAAAATATAGCAGTTATTTTGAGTATTGAAAAATATAAACAATTAATATGTATGTAGAAATATTACAGATATTGGGGTGGAGTGGAGCGAAGAAATAATGCATGGAGGTGAGATGTCGCTTCGCATGGAAAGTCGCAAACCTATGTGGAACAAAACAATTATAAATCTCGTTTTGAGCCAAAGTAGGGGATGGAGGTGGAGTAGATGTTGGTTTGCGTGGAAAGTCGCAAATCTATGTGAAACAGAACAATTATAGACCTCGTTTTGAGTCATGAGCACGGGAGAGTGGGGGGGGGGGGGGGAGTTTTGTATGTCTATTGATTTTTTTAATTACATTAATTATGTAAAGATTGTTTCACGTTCCGAATCAGAATCCTGACATTACCAGCAATTATGCATATCCGGCAAGCAAAATCCACCCCACCTCATCCCTTCTTTGGCCCAAAACAAAATTTATAATGATTCAAACTTTTTTGTTTGTAACTTTTTAAAGAGATGAGCGCCGATTAAATTATAAGGAAAAGTTACGCAGAGTCATGTCCTTGACAATGTCATATATCAAGGTCAAGGCCATCGGAATTGCTACAGGCATAATGCTACAGGAATAATTATCCTACAATAAATAATTACCGGGACCTGTACCTCTGTTATATTTCTATTAATTCACACTCCTTCTATCTAGAAAAATATACTAAATATTTCTGTTAATATTTGAAAATTACTAATGTACCTCGGACAATTTAGTAGTTTCTTTATACATTTTTTTGTCTTTTATTCATGCATTATGTATGTCATGTGACAGTATAATGAAAGCAAAAACAAGTTTCTTTCCTTGTAATTATTAAAGTTTGTCTTATGATTAGAATTTTAATTCGAGTGGTGTGCGAATAACTCCGAGCTTGTCTCGGAAAGATCCCCATTGGGATATGTGAAAATTACTAATGTACCCCTCGGACAATTTAGTAGTCTCTTTATACATTATCAACCGAGAGGGGTTCCGGATGAGTCCCTTTATACATTTTTTGTCTTTTATCCATTATTTATGTCATGTGACAGTATAATGAAAGCAGAAACAAGTTTCTTTCCTTGTAATTATCGAAGTTTGTCTTATGATTAAAAGGGTCGCATCACAGAATTATCAATAACAACATACACTCTTGGAAAGTTAATAAATTAAAAAGAAGTAAAAAAGAAGTGTCTACGTAAGAATATAAAGAAATTTACAAAGAAATATCGCGATAATGAATGGCAATTTATAATATAAAAAATAAATTTTTTATTATATTATAAATTTTATAAATTATTAAAAAAAACAGAATAGAAATTTTCCTTTGTTTATTGGATGAAAAGGGCGGTGAACTTACTTGTAATATAATTAACATTGCGCTCTCTTTCTATGAATTATTTTATGATATTAACTAGTATAATTGTAAAACTACAGATTTTTTCAAAACCACAAAATCTGAAATCTCACAACGTGATATTAGTTAATATACAAGCAAAGTACTTTAACATGCCATCTATGTAATTTCTTCGACCCTTCGTCTGTCGTAAGTTGATCTTTAATGTAAATTGTTATTAATATTTAATTACTGTTTAATATTTTGTTAATGAGTCTTAGAAATGTTAAGGAAAACATAAAAAAATATTTTTTTTAAAAATTGTTATTAATTAAAAATATATGATCGTTGTTTTAAAATATAAGATGAGAATACAAACTTTATGTTTTATATTGTTATAAATCAAAAAATTTTTTATTTTTGCTCAATTTTCTATTACAATAAAACTACTATTACTAGTATTTGTTTACTGTTTATTTAAATTTTCGTTTACTAACCTTAATGTTGTAATTATTATTACTGTAATGTTATTTTTACTGCAACAAAATTTATATACTTTAAGATAATAGAAGATATATAGTCTATTTTATTTATAATATATAAAAAGTATACTTATTGTATATAAAATCTGCAACAACACTTCTTTTACTCAAATTTTAATAGCAGAAGTGCGATTGAATATGACTGATTTAAAATCTAAAATATTATACAAAAATTTGTAATAATATTTTAAAGTTAGATGTGACTTCCGAGTTCACTGTCTAATTCTTTATCTGATTGCGTTGTTTCGTGAACATTTTAGTTCACTTCCTCTACTTACAATATTGAGAAGTAAAATCCACATATTTTAAAATCAATCAATCGATTTTCAAGCGTGGTGTTTTAAGACCGACAAAAGAGTCGGCGCGCAGTTAATCAAATTGTGAGAAGATATTTAACATTCACATAAATAACATTAATAAAAACAAGATCCTAGCATATCGAATATGGTCTATTTTCTTTAGTTGTTTGACACAATGCAATCCTCTTACTTATTCGTAAACTAAAAAATGTTACGAAAACGTCGAGATCATATAAAGAAGTTACGTGACTAAAACCAGGAAGTCAACCTAATATTCATGTACGTCACGAAAACCTCATATATCTTACAGTGTTAATAGAATACGAACAACACATAAAATGTATTGTACATAAAACTCACCACCATAAACGAAGATAAAGATAAATTATACTTTCCAAACGTTGAGAGTTTAATTTCTAAATTATTAGCCATTATCATAAGCATAAATGTACGTTTTACGGATGTTCCATACTGGTACCATTCCCCGTGAAATGCATAATCCGTTATTTCACCACTCTAAATAGAAAATAAATATATATCGCATATTTCTGTTATAATAAATACGGACATTTTATTCTCTTTATAGTATGTAAAAATACATATTGCAACAAAGCACCTACCACATCTAATAATTGTTGCACACAATAACATAGTATATAGAGCTGTACAACTCCACCGACTGCATACATAATGTGCAAGATTACTTCCCACAAAGTTACTGATGGTATCTAAAGATCCCCGAAAAATAAAACGCATCGGTGATATATTGAGTCTGTTCTTTTTAGCTGCTCTGCTGAACTGGTGCAATAAGTTAGAGTGAAAAAATATATATTTGTCTCATTCTAACTTATTTCATTAACTTATAAAATGCATTATTACAGTATTTAGATTTAATAAATATTCCTAAAGTAATTGGTATTAGAGATTGTTACCGAAATAAGCATAATAGCAATACCGCAGAATCGAACGACGCTTATTACATACATTAAACTGATATTTAAAGATAGTAATTTTCTTAGTATTATCATTATTCTGAAACAAGAAACATATAATATAATAATGTAATACGTAACAATACATATAAAAATATTACATCACATAAAAAAATAAAATAATAATTATTTTTTATTAATTAATAATTATTATCAATAACATATTTGAATTGTATATTACAATAAAATTTAAAAAATATAATTTGTAAAAAATATAACTTTTATAATTTAAAACAATTTAATCTTTTTAAAATAAAATATTAATATTAATATTATAAGCCAATCATGAATATTAAAAACAGATTTAATTCAAACTGAAAAATTTTGGTATTTATAATTTTTTCGATAATTTTAAAAAGACCTACTGAATGATCTTATTATGATGCTGACATAAAGCTTTTATTTTTTTCTCTACATAATGATCTTTATTAAAATCACATTTTTCTGTACTAGATTTGCTATTATCACACTGAAGCGATCTATCTTGAAATATCATCGATAATTTTAATGCAATGTATTTATATTGTGCTGTTATCAACAATATCACATTTATTATGTAGCTATCCACGCTGACTTTTTTTGTAAAAATGTACGCGCTGCTTATCATCACGATGACACTTCCTAACACGAAGATACTGGTCGTAAATGGCTCTTTAGAGAAGATAACTGGCATCCTGTAATCTACATAGAAAAAGGAATTTTTTTCAAAAACCAATATTAACGGTGAACCACTCCACAATAGTATGGATGTTACTCCGGCCGACCAGTAAAACTTAAAGGGCATCTCCATCGATTTTATAATTGTTGTTACTATACTTCTCATCATTTCATCCTCTATTCGCAGAATGTCGTTTAGTTTCTGAATTAATTGTTGCACCAGTCCTCTACATGTGTAAATTCGTACGACTATAGATACTACTTCCACAGTAATTACAATAGCAACCAGACCATCTTTTAAACACTTCTCTTTCGGCACAAAACCACACCCAGGGATTAACACACTTATTTGCACTATTTCCAGCAACCATATCAGAATGCTGTATATTTTCCAAGATATCGGAAATGACGAATCATCAGCACTCATTGGTAACAAATTACCTGACACCAAGTTCAACCGAGCATTTAGAGGATTCACGTTTTGGAAATTCATATTTTGTCGTTTGTAATGAATTCTGGAATAAAAAGTTGACAAGTAAAATATGTAAAACAAAAGTTTATTTGAATAATGGTGAACAAAAATGTTTGATGAAACGGTTGTATTTATTTATGATACAATTTATACTATCTAGCTTTAAATATTACCGCTTAAAAGTTTTAAAACTTTATTTATATAAAATGTTTTTTTTATTTATATAAATTATTTATATGAAACGACCAAGTTTTAGCAAGTTGTCTGCAAGTAAATCAATAATTTAATTTTATAGTAATAATATCAATGTACTTAGTGTTTTGCTCAAAAAATACTTTTTTACTATCATCTGTTAGCTAGCAAACATTATTGAAAAAGCATGTACACACTTTATGAAATAGTTAATGTAAGAAACAAAAAGAGAATTCTTTTTACATTTATATTTACTTTTGTTCACTTATGTTCTTTTTGTGTCTAGAAGATATGATATTTCTACCTTCTTCTTCTTCTAAGATTAAAAGTTACTGAAACAAATTTGAGTAATTTATTATTCCTCTTGAATTTCTATTTCTCTTTGTCTTCATATATCGTGGTGGAATTTAATGATAAGCTACGATCTTTCATCGCAAGAATGTCCAAGAATATTTTAAAGTAATTATTATCTATAATTTCGCAAACTACTTGATACTATTACTACTATATATTGATTAGAAAGGGTCTCTTCTTATACTACTATTATACGTAGATAATTAAATAATTTATAAATAATTGGCTTCGATTCTCTACAGGAGAATAAAGTTTATTTATTTTGTTTAAACACAGAGCTGAAAACCAACCGTAAAATTCCTTGTAATTAGCGCTAGGCTATACGGCATACAGTGATCATTATCTTATTGCTCGTTATTGATCAATGCTGTACTGCAAAGTTCAAAAAAGTCGTAGTACCTGATGGTATCGCAGTACTTAATCATATATCAACGAAAAATTGTGATGTATCTATACTAATTTGAAGTGCTGAAAATGATAATTTTATTAATATAAACTATTTTGGAGATCAATTTTATAGATAATCTGAATTGAATAGCAAATTGATTACTTGTTATAGTTTTTATTACATATTGTCTCGTTGTACTAAATCGGTTGTGGTATGTAAATATGTTAAAATAATAAAATATTTAACTTATATATGTATATTTTTAAAAAAACTTATACATTTACCTACATATATTTAAAACATTTAGTATTTTGACATTTAAAAAATTTAACGTTAGAAATTTAGAATTATGTACTAGTTTGATTTAAATTTGTATTTAATATAATAGTAAGTAAAATTTGTATTATATCTTATGGTACATTTGTGTGTTACCATAAATGCTTCTTATTGCTATTTCAGTCTATTTTTTTACTATCACAAAAAATTTTATAAATTTTAACAATCAACAGTAATGTATTTAATTTTTAGTGATTTTTACTATGTATTATCTAAAAACATAGTTACTTTTTTACTTACTTTTCTTAATGTTAAGGAAAAATTCAACAAAATTTACGTTTTGAGTATTTCTTTACTAAATAATGTAAATAGTGTAAATAATGTAAATAATGTAAATAATGTAAATAATATAAATAATGTAAGTAATGTAAAGGCACAGATATTTATAGTTATAATTTAAGCCCTATTATCAATTATTTGTTTTTGTAAAAAGTAAAGTAATGATGTTACAAGTAATTATTTCTCAACCTATGTTTAACTTAATGTAAACAATTTCGAGAAAATATAAATTTTATTAAATAATAAAAATTAAATTTTTTTTATTTATTGCTATGTTACATAATTGTGAAGATAACAAAAATAAATAATTTCATAGAAAATCTCATATAAATTAATTGAACAGATGCAAATAGATGCAACAGAAGCATGATAAAAAATATTTGATTTATGTATATAGTATATGTGTGTGTGTACATATGCATATATGTGCAAGTGCGCGTGTTGTCTCTAAATTGTCTGTGCATATACTCATAATAAATAAATGTTACATACAAATTTTGATTAAAAACAGTACAAATTTTTATATCAATCCAATATTTCAAAGAAATTAATCTCGTTAACTTCGACTTTGAAGCTTCATATCTCGGGAATGATTTGTGCAAAAGATACAAGTAAGTATTTTGAAAACGCTTCGACATTAGCTACAAAAATGTATAATAAAAAATACAGATTTACAAATCGAGCTGCTCAGATGCGTCCCAGATTAGCTCGTACGATATGTGCTCTTCGACACGAAGCTCCCACGAAGCTTCTCACTTACAAGCACACAAAAATGAGAGCACGAGATTTACGAGAATTAATACGTTTATTTAAAATACAATATAACCCAGTACAATAAGATATATCCGTACGGCTCAACGACTCGATTCAAACTTGTTGACTATCTATTGATATGTATTAATATTCCATCAGTATCAGTATTTCCCAACATTGTTTTCCCCAACATATACGTTGGAAAAAGCATTTAAGTAATTTCCATGTAATGCTATAGCATAGAAATAATTTGTACAATTTTGTATAATTTTAAGCAATTTTGTATACTCTAAATTGTTAGTTATATTTATCAAGATAAAGATAAATACTTTTCATTGATGATTGAAGCAGGGATCAATGACCATGTAACGTTATAAAAAATAAATTTTAGTAAATCAGTGTAGTAATTTTTTGATTTTATAACAATTATGATTTAAAAATAAAATATTATAAATTACTTACCAAAAATATTTACCGATTTTAATAATTGCTGCACATAGAAGTACAAAATATAAGTTGCGTTAACGTGTACGTAATAAGTTGCATTCGCTCAAGAATGTGAATGCGACTCATAAAGAGGAATTTTCCCAGCCAAATATTGTATAAGATACTGCTTTTGCAAACGGTACCTCCTGAACACCTTTCGGGAGTCAAGCTCCGGATATTTGCGGTTCTGCCAAAATAAGAGCGCGATACTAAAAAATGGAATCAGATAATAATAAAATAATAAAATAATAAAATAAATAATCTAGATACAAAATACCCTTCAAATTATAAGTTTCTCTATACTGAAAAAGACATTATTGATATGATCAAATGCGTTTAGTTGACAATATTTCTTTAGTTTAAATAAATAT
This sequence comes from Crematogaster levior, assembly GCA_901521435.1. NCBI lineage: Eukaryota > Metazoa > Arthropoda > Insecta > Hymenoptera > Formicidae > Crematogaster > Crematogaster levior. The sequence continues at coordinate 734,070 of CABEGB010000158.1, forward strand.
ATAAATAAATATTTTTAACGTTGCGAAAGTGAATGAAGTTATATTTTGACCAGTTTGCAGTCAAATTAATACTTTATTAACTCGCTCCGCGTGGAAAGTCGCATGAGTGTGGAAATCACTTCTCGCAAAAATTAACATGTTGAAGAAAGATTTCACAATTTATTATAATATAAGTATAACACGTTCTTTTTTCAGTGTCATTCTAAGTCATGATTCTATTATACAAAGTTCGAAACATGTAAATATTGTTTTCGTACATAAGCGATGTGAAATCTTATTTCGGGCCGAACACCCTGTATAATGAAGTGTTTTGCTAATTTAAATTTTTATTTGTTTAAATACTTGATCTGAGTATTATATATTCCAAAAAATGTATATCATATATATATATATATATATATATATATATATATACATATACAGGACAATGATTTGACCTTGGAGAGCCATTTGAAGGTCACGTAAAGGTCACTGTCAATTTCTTAAATGGAACTCCTTATTTTTCATTGCATATTCTTATACTTATCTCGAGAGCTTTCCAAAACACTATAATAAAGTATTTTTTCTTTAAGTATTTTCCGATTATAAGGCTTGAAATAATTTCTTAATTTTACATAAACTATAAAATATCTCGTAAAATATTTACTTTTGATGACCATACTTTTATGCACAGAATAATGAGAGGAATCAATTAATGTAAAGAAAATACATAGTTGTTTTTAAGAAAAAATTTGTAATTGTTAATTACAAATTAAGAAAAAGCTTTGGAAAGCTTTCGAGATAACCTATAAGAATAAAAAATAATGTGTTTTATTTAAGAAATTGACGGTTTAGTTTTACATAACCTTCAAATGACTCTCCAAGGTTAAATCATTACTATTATCTAATGGCCCCCTTCAAGCCATAAAACTTTTATTTGAAACATTTTTGGAAAAAACTCCTTCTTTTCGAGATATTTGCGTGTATTGATTAAAATGGTCTACCCTGTATGTTATATAAATAATATTTAAATGTTTACTTAATTATTAATCTTAATTAAATTTTGCTGTTCTTCAAAAACTGAAAAAAAAATTACAATATATTATACACATAATTAGCAATATAAATAATTTTTAATATATAAATAAGTGTATATAAAGTTTTATTAAAAATCGAGAAAGCATAAAATTTTTTCAGATAAAATATTTAAGACAAACGACAAAACAAGTAACGTACCTTATAAGTTTTTACTTCATTCTTAAAAATAGAAGAGCAATTGAGTATGAATGATTTAAAATCTATAACAAAGAATTTGGAAAAAGGTAAGTTATTAACATTGTAAATAAATTTTAAAAGAAAAAAAAATAATTTACAAAACCGGTATTTTCTCATAAGCAGTATGTTAAGTCTTACCGTCATGAATGAAGGCAGAGATAGATTAAACTTTTCAGAAATTGAAAGTTTACATTCTAAATTATTAGATATTATCATCATTCTGAACATATGTTTTAATGACGGTCCAAACTGATACCATTTCTCATGGAATGCTTTATCTGTTATCTTTACGCTCTAAATTTTATACAAAATGATAAAACATATTTTATACAAAATGATAAAACATATAATCTATAATTTTTATATGATCTATAATCCGCATCAGATTTCAAAATAATTCTGTTCTGTTATTATATATGCTGTTATTATATATGTGAGAATTTTGATACATACGTTTTAATATTATATATACTTTATATACATATTATATTATTCTGAATCTTTAAATATTTTTTATATATTATGATGTATAAAATTATAAATAAAGTTATATTTTAAATTTTAATGCGGATTATACATATATTGTCAAAAGTATGTGTTAAATAAGTGTTAAAATTTAAGAGCAGGTAATTAATTGCAAACAGACAACTTATCATTTTATTTTTTTATATAATTTTATATATATTTTTTTTTCTATAATGTTTGTGTTATTGATATTTCTTTTGTTATTGATGATGTGATTCTTTTGGTATCCTTCTCAACAAAAAACAAAGAATTTAATTTAAAAAAGCAGTTGTTTCTTTTCATATAATAATATAAGCATTAAATATTAGCTTTGATTTTACAGGAAATTAAATATACAGTAATTTAAGATTTCCTCAAAATTGTTATAATTAAGATAAATCAAATATATTGAATATATTAAATAATTAAGATAAATATATTAAAAGATAAAAAGAATGATATATAAGAATATATTTCAACAAAGCTTACCGAATCTAGTAATTGATGAACGCACAAGCATAAAATATAAAACTGTACTAGGCCACCGGATATGTACATGACGATCATAACTGCTTCTAGAAAAGTCATCGACAATATCTAGATTTGACATACAGCGTTATATTATTATAAACATTTATCTTCTCAATCGTTTAGAAAGTATTTTTGTATCATTATTTTCATTAAATATTACTCACCGCACCTATCAGCATAACGTTGAGAAAACAAAAAAAGAAAACATTTGTCAAATATAGTAGACTCATATTTAAAGACAGTAGTTTCTTTAGCATTAACATTATTCTGAAAAAAAGATGCATCATAATACGACAGTTAAGTAAACAAACATTGGAAATGGTATAAATTAAGGAAAAATAATTTTAGATAATAAGAGACGAGTAACAATAATTTGGAAAAAATAGCAAATAAAATAATTAATCGCAAAATAACCTAACGCTCACCAATTACTTACTGGACCACAGCATTATAGTGTCGACATAACGCTTTCATGTTCAAGATTGCTAAGGAATCTACCGTAGAATATTTTTTTTTGGATTCATTACTTTGATTCTGTGGAATATTTTCCTGAAATATTGTTGCGAGCTTCACTGCGATGTAGCGGTACTGTGCTGTTACCAGTAACACGAGATTTATCATGTAGACATCTAAGGCAACCTTCTTTATAAACATAAACACGCTGGCAATGGTTATGATACAATTTCCTAATAGAAAAATTTCTGTCGAGAATGGTTGCTTCGAAAGAACTATTGGTAGTCTATAATCCTTATAGAGAAAACTTTTTTTTTTGAAAATCAACGCAAAAGATATGCAGCACCACACTAGTATGGATCCAGTCCCAGCCAAGCAATAAAATTTAAGTGGAATCTCTATCGGCTTTAAGGTCGACCTCACAATGCTCTTCATTGTCTTGTCCTCAGAGCGCAGAATTTCATTTAGCTTTCGAATCAGTTGAGTCACGAGATCTCTGTGCACATGCATTTGCATTAATAAGAAAAACACTTCTATGGTGACCACTAGACCAACCGTTGCATCCTGCAAAGCCTTGTCTCTTGGTACAAACAAAAGCCCGGGAATTATTGCGCTAGTTTGAATCACTTCGATCAGCCATATAACGGCGCTGTATATTCTCCATGTTACAGGGAACAGAGAATCGTCGCTAGTCATTGGTAACAAATTGCCTGAGAACCTGTTTAATCGAAAGTTCAGAGAATTTACGTTTTGAAAATCCATGTTCTGGGAAATGTTCTTTCGATAAATAAAAAATATTGTACAAAGTACAGTTTGCAAAGATTGTTTTTAATATTTTTTTGTTCTCTCTGTTACAAAATATACTGAATGTTTTTTCTTTAATTAAATCTTCTAAGTTGATTTTTCTCCTAAATTATAAAAGATAATTTAATTAATTATTAGTTATTAACACTGATCCTTTTAATCTTTAGTATAAGCTAAGTTACTTTTAAACATGTGTGCTAAATGTATTCAGATATATATTTGTGTTTACCTCAATTTGACATTAGTGAGCACATTCTATTCTTCCTTTCAGAAGCGTACTGAGACTCTATCATTTGATTGCCGATTATCTTTGTATATTTTATTCTTCTTGAAGAATTTCTATTTCTTGGTAGTTTATACAACATGCATTGTCATTGGGGGAAGATTATTTCTTTTTCACCATAGTTATAAGTGTTTATTTTATGAGAAGAATATGGAAACATGGCAAATTAACTATCATCAACAGGAAGCTTTTATTATCTATTGTAAAGAAATAGAGAAGTTTATAATAATTGCCATCTCGACAATATGTGACAAATTTGAAATATGTCCCGATATTTTCATTTTGTTTATGCAGAAGACAGACGTGACTTCAAGTTACTTTGTAATTATCCTGGAACTATGAAGCAGCGATTATCTTATAGTATTCCAGAAGACATTTCATGGCGGAAGCGTTTTATAGTAAAGGAAAAAGCGGAAGAAATCAAATGTCTGTTGTCTAGTGCAAACTTCTTCAAACAACAACTGAGAATTAATCTGCAATATGTTAGGCACAGAACGTGTCAACTATTTAAAAAAATACCTCAAAACGGATAAAACAACAACTTAGTGAGATTTTTTTAGAATATTTAACTAATATTTTAGAAAAATTATCTAAGAAAGCTTTAAACAATTTAATGACTTGTTTTTAATTGCTTACTTTTAATTTTTTGCATTGTTTAATGTGTATTGTTACATAATAATTTTTTATATTTTATTCTTATTTATAATAATTTATTCAATAAATATAGATTTAAGAAAAACTTACATAAGATACAATAAGATACTAATTATGGTATTGTAATGTATTTTGTAATAAATTTTGTAAAGATATAAACAGTTAAATTTTCTTAATGTTTTTACTTTAATGACATGCATTTATATATATACATTTTCATTGTTGATCTTAATTATAAATATGTACTATTTTTTTTTACAAATAAATTAAAAGCATTATAAATTAGTATAAATTACAAGCATTAAATTTTATCTATAGTTTATTATCAATTACTTTTTAATTTTAAAAGAAAGGGATATATATAATAATAAGAGATATAACAAAAACTTATTAGCGTTATTTCAAATATATGTGTCTAAATATATTTTGTGATTATATTTTAAATTACTATTTAAAACAGATTTGATTATGCTTTGTTTTTAAATCATTTTAATTTTCTTTATCTCTTAATTATAATCATACCTTGTAATTATCAAATTTTTCATTCTAGATTAATAGATATTATTAAAGAAAAGTGTACTGCAACGAGTAAACTGACCAGTCTTTATCTGAAAGGCTTTATCTGTCATTTCTGTACTCTTTATTTTTTTGAAAGAGCAATACATGATCAACGTAATTAATCAAATATTATTTAACCTTTACACAATTTTTATATTAACTTTTATTTTCTACATATCTACATACACATTTCTACATTTTTTACTTCTACATTTCTACATACTATCGATCATCAAAATAATGATTGATAAGATCAAAACGCTTGTTGAAAACTGCTCGGTTGTCGGGGCGATTATGGTAAATTGTCAATGTAACAAAAAATATTTCTTTTAAAGATTGTAGTTTCCAATAAAAAGTAATTGGTCGAAAAAACGTCAAATGCGTCGACTTGACGTCGATAATTCAACATCTTTTCAACTATAATATGTCACTAGGTTGACTGTATAGTCCACATAACAGCAAATATCATGCTAGCTGTAACTTGAACGGCGTTATCACTGTTTCAGAACCGCTTTTATGATATTTTGCATGGTTTTATCCGCACTTTGCAGGAGTTCATTTTTTGTATCATTTGCATCATCTTTTTCTTGTGCGCGTAAAGATACACGCCATCATGATTACGTCCAGTAACGGTGTTGTCTTTTCTGTCGGTATTAAAATAAGCGAAAATTAATGCCCTCGAGCAACTTCGTCTAATAGCACAATGGCGCAATATATCCATCAGGATATCGAGATTGTGAATTATTAGACATTTTTGTGATAAATTGTATATTTAAGAATATATTCACTTGATTATTTACGATTTATATTTTGCAAATTTATGCTCTTGATGTTGCTCTCTTGTGGCGGACCGAAATTACTTTGGTAATTGCAATCTGTAAAAATCGATATTTCGATTGCTTGTCTCTAATTTCTGTTATCTTATCTTTCATTTTTTTTTTTACAGATAAAAATGCCTAAGTCTTTTTATAGCATTTCAAAATTGCTTGTCGATGCTTGTCTATTATAAGAACCTCACTATTTTCATAAAACTATTTTATTGTCTGGTTTTTATTATTATAATACGTTATATGTATAAAGCGGTGAGATGCTGTCCCTTCATTATAATCTCTTAATTATCAACTTTTTTCAGATCATTGTGTAGGAGTATTGAAACTTAGGTATCGTATGTCTTTAGATTGTTTAGACCGGTTCTGTGTTTCATTGAAAAGAAATATTGAAGTTGACAAGTTATACGATACTAAGAAAGATATTAAACGTAAGACTATTTCTCATTTCGTTTATTACAAGGGTAAGTAGGATCACCATTTTCCTGCATGCTATACATACTTTGAAAAGTAAAGATTATCTTATGGTACTATGTATTACTTGCGTGCAAACATCGCAGAGCTACGAGTAGCAAAAAATAGTGTTAATGCTATTTAATACATTTTTTAAAATAGACAGGAAATTGCAATTTACAATAAGCTCATTAGGATGCTACTAGTACTACTTATATGAAACTAAACAGCCTATATTTTTAATATATCGTGACTAAATTGTGTTTTAAGGTAAAGAACAGTAGACGACTTTAAACCAGCATAGATGGAGCAAATCAAAGTTTGTGTCACTTTTTGTGTCGATGTCACTGACGTCGGACGTGCGTACCTTTCCAACGATATAACTGCACTGATTCTCTAGTCATCTCTAATATATTTGAAAAGGACCCAAACCAGAGGTCGAAACGTAATAAAACTTTGATTTGCTCCATCTATGCTGGTTTAAAGTCGTCTACTGTTCTTTACCTTAATTGTATTATCACCGGCAAAGAGAAGATTTTACGATTCTTGTAAATTGTTTTTTTCTATTATTATAAAAATTCTATTGCATTCTATTAATATTAACAAGTAAAATAAAGCTATATAAAATAAGATAATATAGTTTAGTTTTATCAAAGAGCGAACAAAAAATTAAATAAATTAAAATTCTGATATGCGTACAATATACTTTGATAATTTTTATTTTTTGTTGGTTATTTTGTGAGCTATTTAGGTAACATAAACACTTACATATATTTTATTTATTATTAATATTAATTCTAATTTTTATTTCGTAATACTTTCTATCCTGAACCAAGCAGCACAAATTTTAACAATATATTCATATAATTAATTTCATTACCAGTTAAAAATGTGTAAAAGACACAGTTGCAACGTACAAGAAATAAATATTCTCGTCAATTTTCACTTTATTTTTAAAAGCAAAAGAGTAACTGAATATGATTGATTTAAAATCTAAAACAATATTTAAGAATTAAAAAAAAGAAGTTTAAAAGTGTGCTTAAATAGTTTATTAGTATCTAAATATAATTGCTCGAAATTTGTGAAAAATAATTTGCAGCACTATTATAACATACATTTAATACAGACAATAATATTGAATAGCGATATTAATGATCTTACCGCTAAAAATGAAGGGAGAGATAGACTAAACTTTTCAGAAATCGAAAGTTTAATTTTAAAATTATTGGCTATTAAAAACATTCTAAATATACGTTTTAATGATGGTTCCAATTGATACCACTTCTCATGGAATGCTTTATCTGTTACTTCTTTACTCTAAATTTTACAAAAAATAAATATTAAAAAAATTAAAAGTAACCAGTAACATACATTTTATATACTTACATATAATATTTACTACTAATAATACTTTATGTTCTCTTAGAAATCATAAATAATACTTTCAATTTTTTTTTTAAATAAAAACTAGTTATTTGTTGTATAGTTATTTAACTTTAATAATACAAAAAAATTTTCTTACTCTAATTAAAAATGTTTCAAATTATTAGAATAATTGGAAGAAAAAGATAAAATTATATTGCGCAAAAATTAAACGATAAGATGATAAAATAATAATATTAATTGTATTATAATAATAAAACTTTTACCGCGTCCAATAATTGATGAACGCAGAAGCACAGAATATAAAGTTGTATTAAACTACCACATGTATATATAATGAGCACAGATCCTTCAAAGAAAGCCCCCGATACTATCTAAATGTGACCACATCAATATTAAAAAAAATACATGATAATATTAAATAAAATATTAAATACGTGTTTTTAATTATTAAAAAAAAAAAATTTCTAATCAGTAATTAATGTATTAGTTTTTACTTACTGAATTTATGAAAATCATGGCGACAAAACAAAGAAGAAAGATATTATTTAAGTATATGAAACTCATATTCAAGGATAGGAATTTTTTTAATATCAACGTTGCGCTAAAAAAAAACAATATTTATTAAATATTAAATAATGAATTACTGAAAGAAAAGTTTAATTTTATATTACCCAATAAATTTAGTATTATGTAATAATTGAAAAAAAAGCAAAGTAAGTCGATTACTATTTTACACAATTGTAGTGCTATAATGTTGACATAACACCTTCATTTTTTTTTCCGTCAATAAATTTATGGAATAGTATCCTTTTTGGGTTTTATAGTCCTCATTTTCTGAAGTGTCATTGCGAAGTATTGTTGCAAGCTTCACTGTGATGTAGCGATACTGCGCTGTCAGCAGTAACACAAAATTTATCATATAGACATCGATGGCAACCTTCTTTATAAATATGCAAATACTAGCAATCATTTCAAAAAGATTGCCTAGTATGAAAACTTCTGTCGAAAACGGCTGTTTCGAAAAGGCTGCCGTCATTCCAAAATCATCATACAGGAAATACTTTTTCTTGAAGATCAATATGAGAGGCATACTGCACCACAGTATGCAAGAGGCAGACCCACCTATGTAGTAAAATTTGAGTGGAATCTCTAATGGTTTCAGGGTTGAACGCACAACACTCTTGATACTATCGTCCTTAGAGCGCAGAATGCTATTCAACTTTTGAATTAATTGACTCGCTAGATCTCTGTGTGCGTACATATGCATGAGCAGAATGAATGTTTGTACGCTCATTATAATGCCGATTGTTCCAGCATCCTGTAAAGTCTCACTATTCCCCACTATTACGAATCCGCAGATCACTGCGCCGATTTGAATCAGTTCAATTAGCAATGTAACAATGCTGTATATTTTCCATGCTACGGGAAACGAATCATCGCTAGTTATTGGTAACAAATTGCCTGAGATTATATTTAATCGAACGTTCAGGTAGTTTACATTTTGGAAGTCCATCTTTTTGCTATCTCTTGCTTGCAATAAATAAAAAGTATCTTTCGACAAATGTAGTCTCGAAATTATAAAATTCGATTGCTTGAGATTATATTAAACTCTTGTTTGATGTTTTGTTGCTGTTTTTTTCCTTTACTTACAGAAGTGATCTGTTCGTCGTAAAGAAAATGTTGAACGCTCGACCAGCGCTCTATTATTTTCAATAATTCGCTATTCCCTTTGATGCTTTCTCCAGCTTTTATTAATACATTGTATACAGTCATACGACAAGTAGCGACGGTATTCATTCCCTTGTAATTATTTTTGTAATTAGTACATTGTAATAACTAGTCTATAATTGTACAAGTATCGTATGTTGAATGTCGTATTAAGTAGTCATAAATTCAATGAAGTTTTTCGGTACGTTCACTACAAAGTAAATATCCGTTAATTTCCTTGTAATTCATTTCCCTGTACTATAAAATATTATCTTATAGTCCACTATATCCTCGTATTCGTAGATTCACGAGGAAATCATAGTGCCTAATGCTGTCTAAGCATTTCAGTCAACAGTAAACTATAGCTTTGTTTATGTGCGTAAAATAAATGTAAAACGTGTTGATACATATAGAGTTGTACAAATCAATTGCATGGTCATCACAGAATTAAGTTAAAGTTATGTATGTACGAGTTTTTCTTTCTTATAAAATTATATTCTGGATATAATAAATTTATCTCTTTTTTTGTGTGCATCAGATGCTTCATTGATCATATTAAAAATATCAATTTAGAAAATGTGATAATATGAACAAAAGTATCAGAAAAAATATCAGAAATGTCACTTCAGCCAAGATATATTTTTCACAACAGTGTTCTTTACAGTGGTTTTAAAGACAATTATTTGTATCGGTTTTATTAACATTATTATAAATTTAATTATGTGATCGTAATATAATTTTAACTCGAGACTGCGTTTCAAGAAGACAGTAATCGACGCGTAGTTTGCTAAGCGAAAAATGTATATAAATTTACACAAAAACATTATTAGCCACAACAGATTTCGTCCGACTGTATATTGGCATTTTCTATTTACTACTGGATTAAGTTTTATTTATTATAATTAATTTTCTTCTACTTTATGATCTATAATTTTCTTCTACTTATGATCAGCGAAGAAAGTAATATAAATTTTATCAACATAAAGTAATTATTTTTTTCTTTGATTATTAATTTTTATTATTAGTTTAAAATGTATATTATAAAAAGTATATTGTCAGTATGTATATAATATTTACATAAGACGAGCAAATGCACTCTTTGTTAATTTTAACTTTGCTCTTAAAAATAGAAGAGCACAATTCGAATATGACAAACTCAAGATCTAGAAAAACATTTAAAAGTCTTATTAGTTGTAGTGTAACGATACTGCGCTATTATTATAGTAAGATTTATCATATAAACATCTAGAACAATCATCTTTATGAACATATACGTATTGACAATGTACATGATAAAGTTACCCAACAAGAAAACTTCTCAATAATTGTTACAAAAAGATTGTAAAATTATTATAGAATAAATAAGTCTTGAAGATCAATGCGAGTGGGACACATATACTGCTCCACTACTACGAATTTGGTTTCAGTTATTATAAAACTCGTATGAAATTTCTATTAGTTTTAAGATCGATGTTTCTCGTAGTTTCGTCCTCCAAATTCAAAATGTCATTTTGAATTCACTCTTTATTAAAGTGCATAAGCAAAATGAATACTTCCAGCAGAAAATCAATCGTTCTCCGTTCTTATACATTAGTATGATTCCGAAGATCATAGGGCTAATTTGGATTAGTTCAACTATATGACAATATTATAGGTATTTTTCACGCACACATTATTTATTATAGAAATTAGTGAATTATTGCTAGTTACAAATTATTATTGCCTGTAACAAATTGTCTGACAACATATTTAATCGAATATTTAAAGAGCTAATGTTTTAAATATTTATACACCAAGACTTTTTTGTACAGTAAATAGCAAATACACATATATTATTATTAGAATTGGAATTATTAGAATTTTAACATTTAGATATCTTGTTTTCTTTTTATGCATATAATATCTTTTGTGCTATTCTTTCTTGAACTAAGAAAAAGATTTAATTGGCTTGTGAAAGCTGCTTGCAAGCACAATTGTAAATTAAATAATTTACTATTTTCGTTAAGTTTCTATTTCTTTTTGAATTGCATAATTATAGTATGCACAGTTAAGTGATAGATGTTTCTTTTTTAGAACATTTTTTTCACGATTATTGACATATGTCCTATTGCATAACTATTGACACATATGTCAGATTAATTAATTATAATTAATTAATCATAATCAATTGATTATAATCAATTAATTAATTAATTAATTAATTAATTATAATTATAATTAATTGATTATAATTAATTGATTATAATTAATTAATTATAACTAATAATGTATTGCAAACTACACTGGTCCACAAAAAAAGCGCATCACTTAAATTGCATTAAAAAATAGCCTAAATTCAAAAGTGCAAAACTCCAAGAAGAATGATTCGATCAAAGTGTTCTTGGTCACATTTTAATTTGAAACCTCTAGTTTAGTGCTCGGCGTTAGTTGCACATTTCGACTCGATTCTTGAGTCGACGCCTCCCGCTCTCCCACTACCGCGCGACCGCTAGCGGCCGAGCCGCCGACGGTCTTGACTCAGGAGCGTCCGTGTAACAAATAGGCTGACGATGAGCGGGCACCTTTCAGAAAATAAAATTTTCTTTGTTGTAGAAATAATATTTATTCTCACTGATTATAATTAAATATCTTTATTACATTTCTTATAATAATTTACCTAGGCAATAATATATAATATTAAAAAAATAAAAATAATTAAAATAAATCAAATTATTAAAAAATTAAACTTTTTAATAAAAATTGTGTGATTTTCTAATTAGAAATTAATAGCTTTCCACATTACCCATGAGGTACTATTATGAATGCGTTTTTTTTTAAGTGGTTTCCCCAGTAGGCCTATTCCACTAAAAAATTAGAAGATATAATATTTATAAATATGACTGTGCAGGAAATGTTATACATAAGATAATAAAAGAGGAATAAAAATCGAAATAACTAGTTTAATAATTTTCATGCGATCTTCTTGGTCGTTTGCACGATTGTACTAAGGATGGCATATTCACAGAAAGAGAAGAAGAATTAATTCGCATTAGAGAAGATAATGATGCATCGTTTAAAGAAGAACGTCTTTCTGTTTTTATTAAATTCATTTTAGAAAAAGAGCATTCGCACAAATATGTGGACCCAAACATAGAAAAAATTCTAAGACCAAACGTTCGAAGACGTGGATAACACGATGCATCTAAAATTTTAAAAAATTTGATTCCCTTTTCTAACCGCACTTTTAAGGAAATGTTAGATTGCAAATCACAAAGTTCTTCTTGAAATTCGAGACTTTGTTCTTCGATTTGCACAGTGAGAGGATTCTGAAAAAGTATTAACTCTTGTCTTAGCGTTTCAAAATCACTGAAACGCTTATCGAATTGATTTATTAAAGAATCAATTATATTTATTTGATTCTTGAAATTACATTTTGTACCATGTTCTTCAAAAAAAATCTGGCAAGAAGGAAATGACTCAAAAATATTATTTTCGATACGATATTTAAATAATTTAAGCTTTTTACGAAAAGAATCAACGTGACTAAATAATTGAGAAATAATTTGATCGGTCTTTTGCAACTTTAAATTTAGAATGTTCAATTGATTAGTTATATCAGTAATTAGAGCAAGCTCACATAGTGAGTCTATATCTTCGAAAAAGAATTTAAATTCATTATATTTTTCAGGGAGTTCTTCTTGCAAGAAAAGGAAGATGTCTTTTCTTATTACAAAGAACTTTTCTAAACACTTTCCTGCACTAAGCCATCGAACTGGACAATATAAAGGTACATCTGTATAAATTGCGTTATGTTCCTCGAGAAAATGTTGAAACTTTCGATGAGAAAGAAATTTTTTACCACCTTTAATTAAATTCAAAATTTTTGTTACGATTTGCATTGAGGTACATAGTTTCACATCTTTCCCACATAACGCTTCTTGATGAATTATGCAATGAAGAACAGGAAATTTAAAATTTCGTTGCTTTAATTGACCGAAAAATCCATTTTTGGAACCTATCATTGCCTTTGCGCCATCAGTGACGATAGCTGAACATTTACTAAAATCGATATCAAATTTTTGTCAAGTTTGATTAACGGCTTTAAAAATATCAATACCCGTTGTTCTATTGTGCAATGGAACAAAATCTAAGAGCTCCTCGACATGTGAAAAATCATTTTGCACAATTCGAGCAAAAATACTCAATTGGCTCACATGCCGATTATCGGTGTTTTCATCAAGACATAACGAGAAAAACGAGCAAGAGTGTAGTAAAGATTTTAATTTTTCTTCTAACAAAAAGGCAATACTGTTTATACGACATTTTATTGCTTTGCTACCTAAAGGAATGCTAGCTTCTTCAAGAGTCAACGAATTTCCAAATTACTCCACTGCTGCGATGAGACATTTCTTTATAAATTGTCCTTCACAAAATGATTTCGAATTCTCTGCAATAAGATTGGAAATAGCATAAGATGCTGTAAGAGCTTGTGCCGAAGGTGTAGCATTATCGATATTCGAACTACGACCTTCATGATAAATTAATTTCAATCCTTCAATTAAATTTATTTTTTCTTCGTCCACATATTTCGAATACTCATTTAAATGTTTCTTTTTATAATGTCTTTCAATAATAAATTTTTTAACAGTAGCAGGTTCATAACCACACAGAAGACAGGTGGTTTTATTATTAATAGAAGCAAAAAAAGATTCTTCCCATACCTTATAAAAAACTTGACAATATTTCTGCTTACCATCCATTTTTAAGCTGTCTAATTGACATTAACACACTATCACAGTCACTATCACTATCACTGTCACTGTCACTGTCACTATCACTATTATGCAAATAGCACTTTTCTTAATATCTTTAAAAAGTTGTTTATTTAAATTTTAAATTAAATAAAAATGTGTGTAATATGTGCAAAAGTTTAGATTAAAAATCAATTTTAGTTATGCTCATTAAATAATCATTAATGTTTTTAGAAGTTATTTGATAAAGATACTGTACATAAATTTTAAATTAACATTAATTTATGTATATCTATATTATAAAATTAATATCTATATTAAAGTCACTAAAATAAATTTCTTTTTAGGTTAGGTTAATAAGAAACCTTAGTTATTATTACTTACTGTGCTCAATAAGATACTTAAAAAACAAAAGCGAAACACGTTGTTTATATAGAGTAGACTGAAATTGACAGATAGAAGTTTCTTTAACATATATGACATTCTGAAAAAAAAGAGTACAAAAATAAAATATAGTCACGTAGAGCAATAAAACCTTTAATACTCTATTAAGCATTAAAGTTAAAAAGATTTGTAAAAAATAGAAAAACTTAACAAATATTTTTATTATTTTATTTTTTTTTTTGTTATGTCGTCAGTGATTCAAAAGTGTAGTCATGTAATTCATGTAAAATCATAAAGGCCAAAGAAAAATTTAAATATCTCGATCATTCAAACGTATTTTCTTTCATTATTCAATATCTATTTCAGAGTGAGATCATACTATTATCTTAGCTATTGACTTACTCTAAAACAATATTCTAGTGGTGACATAATTTTTTCAATTCTTTCTCCGTCCATTGGTCTTTCATAAGACGATGCATCAGAGATTCGCCATAGTTCTGAAATAGTATCAAGAGTTTTGTTGCCATGTATCTGTATTGTGCCGTTAATAACAATACTAAATGCATCATGTATACATCCACGCCAAATTTCTTAAGAAACAGATAAATGCCGCCAATTGCCATGATAAAGGTCGAAGGAATCAGAACGCGACTGGAGAACGGCTCGGTGCTGAAAGCGACTGGCATATTGTAATCTACGTAGAAAAAGGTTGATTTTTCGAAGACCAATATAACTGGTTGTACGTGATACATCGTGACAGATATCACGCTGGTTACTCCATATATGACGAACGGCTTTATCATAGGCTTTATTGTCGACTTTACGATATCCTTCATAATCTCATCCGCATTTTGCAAGATATCGTTCATCTTCTGAATTATTTCTTTTATTAGTTTCTTGCGTAAATGAAGACACGTAAGCATGAAAACCATCTCCATGATTACCACGACGGAGATGGTGCTATTCTTTAGGCCCTTCTCCTTCGGTGATAAAGTAATGCCAACGATCAACGCGATCGTATAGGTTAATTCTATTAACCATATGACGATGCTGTAAATATAATAGATTACTGAAGACTGCGAGTTATCGGCTGTTACCGGTAATAAATTCCCCGAGATCGTGTTCACTCGACTGTTTAAAAAATTCACATTTTTGAAATCCATTCTTTTTGTGTCGTATAAATTCGCGTATGGCAAATCGGAAATATCTTGGCAAACACAGTGTGTAAAAATTGAAACTTCTAACTATTGAAACTTCTTCTTTGTGCTCTTTCTTTGAAATGGTATCTGTCTCACAAGCCGCTCTTTTATTTGTAAGAAAATGAGTGACTGTTTCTTTAGTATTCTATAATTATACTTAATTCTATATCAAAGAAATTTATTATTCTCTTTATTTCTTTCTATCTGTTACTAATACGTTTGTGAGCAATCATATGACGAAGGGTGACATTTGTTTCCTTTTACTCTATTTCTGTTCTGAGATCTGTGATCATTGCTCTGTGATCATTGCGTAGATATTATTAATATATTGAATATTAAATATTGTCGAACCATCTCTAACAAAGATAATAATTTTATGAAGTTCTGTCTCTTATTAGAAACATAAAGTTTATAAAGATTACTTTGAGCGATAGTTTAAATATAGTTTTGTACTTTGTATTTTGTTTCATCAAAGAGCATAAATAATATTAAGTTCCTCGTATTTATCCCTATACGATACTATACTTCCTATGATAATTATCTTATGTTCCGTCAAACGTTATAGAACTACTGAGAAAGAGAGTCATAGCAACTTGATCTAACATTCTAACTAGTGCTATCGTTTATGGTGTATCCGGGTCGGAGTATTGATCTACGCTAATCTACAGTTTATACAGAATCTACAGTTTATACAGAATATACATATACAGAGAAGAAGACGACGGATGAACTATAAATACGGAATTATCTACCACAAAATATTTACAATATAATTAGTGTATACTTATATTTCCATTATATATAGTATACATTTCCATTAAACTGCCTGATCTTTACAGTAAGTTTTATATTTTAATTTGAAAAATTCTAGAAGCAATATTAAAAGCAACAATTTTATGAACATAATATTTTTATAAAACGTTTTAACAACTATTAAAAACATGTTATAATGACATCTTTATAAGTCGCGTATATTATTGGGTATATTACACCCGCACGGAATGGGGAAGTTCCAGGTTCGTATCCTGGCTGAGGTAATATTTTTCGCAATAAATTATTTATATGTAGGGGTTGGGGGGTATTATTAACACCAACATTTGAAATCAAATTGATTTTAAGTTGGTGATTGTGGTTGCGTTTAAAGGGCGACAGTGTCGACGCGCAACTTATGTTTAATTGTGTACTGCGATAGCGCAGATCATTGATTGGCCAAAAAGATCTTGGCGCGACCGTAAAAAGGCGAATCAAAGTTTCAATTCTTACTAAAGAATATTATTTTATTAACCTTTAATTTGAACATGTTTCTTTGACATCACAATCCTAAACACATGGATCACTAATCCGAATCAATTTTTTATTTATAAAAATCATCTTAAAATTCTGAAAAAATTTAAATCTGGATCTTTAAAGGCTTGCAGCTCGGAAACGGCTCATAAGAGTTAAATTGTGCTCATTGAAACATTTGTTCAAAATGACGAGAACCACAACATATCCAAATCCACCGAAAGACATTTTCTCATAACAATGATTCGGGGTCCGTTAGGTGAAAAAATACTATTCATCCCTGCCTCCAAAAGAACATAAGCATTTAAATGTTTAAAAATATAATATTTTTCAGATGCGATGAAATACATTTTTGTAACAAACAATTTTTTATTCTATTTCATCCTTTACATTGTATTTATTTTGCATATAAATGGAAAAAAGTTGTATAGAACATGTTTAAAAAAATATTTTTATTAAAAATGTTAATGTTAATGTTAACGTTATGTTTATATTTATCTTTTGGCTATATTTAATCTTTCTACAAAAGCCAATAAAAGCTCTTTTACTTTTATAATTTATCTTTAAAAAATACAGTTTAAAATAGCGAAAGAAATAATATTTGTAGAAAAATTACCTTTTGAAAACTGCTTGTTCAATGCTAAAGTGAACAGATGGGTCACTCGTGAGTGGCTCGCATCCGAATTCGCTGATGTTTGGCACTGAACAGACAAGAGAATCCGAATTCTTCAATTTTTACATCTGTATAAATCAGTGATACCCAAAGTTTGCGCCGCGGCGCTCTGGTGCGCCGCATAATAGACTCAGTAACGCCGCGGATATAGAAGTAACGAGACTTTGGGTGTATTTCTTGATTTTTTATATGAAAATAAGCTGTTAACATATAGGTCTCAATAGCCTAAATGTGATAAGAAAGCCGCAACTGCGTTAGAAACATTTAGGAAGTCTCAAGTGTTAAAAGTTTGAAAATCACTGGTATAGATAGATATGTTACAATAATAAATGGTATAGATAGATATGTTATATATAATAAAAAACGACGTACTTCATTCATGTCTTATCGCCTTATAAAGATATGTTCTCCAAACCAAAAAGGTGCATTCATTTTCTTGTGTTTAATTCTTAAATTAAAAGAGATAAAAAAAATGTTAATAATGAATGTTTAACAGTAACTTGAGAGCTACATAAATTAACATAAAGAAAAATTTAAATAATTAAAAGAATAATTTTTTTTATTAATAATAAGACTATCTTTATAGTGTCTAAAAAATAAGGTATTTTTTTCTGGATTTATCTATGTAGTTTTTTATGTTTTTTGTATTGGTTTGCAGTTATACGCTGGAATTGCATTTAATACAATAATCAGAAAAACAGCAGTTTTTCCTGTTTTTTAAATAAAATACACCTTGCCTGTTTTTTAAATAAAATACACCTTGCGAACAACTTATAATACTGCATCATTTTCATATGTATGTAAGCTAATAAAAATAGATGAAAACCAAATTTTAAAAAATTTTTACGCACATGTTTTTGCACTAAAATGTTAATTTTCAATAAAAACTCCAATATTGCCTACATCTTTAAACAGTTATAACTCGTGAACTGTTCATCGTAGAAAGGTCTGCAGGTACTCATTTTGAAGATTTAATTCTCTTCAAAAAACGTATACTCATTATTGCCTACAGTCAATCAAAAAATAGTTATTTGCCAAAATGCACTTGAAAATGACAATTTTTTAAGTTTTTCCCCTTTATCTCCATGCACTCGTTATCAAAATGAGTTCGTGCATACGTCAATATTTTCAAAATTTTATTCCCTTTAACTTTTATTATACATTGTATGCGTGCGACTTACAGTTTTCGAGTTATTATTAATTTTATCATACAAAAATTGTACTAACCGCGCGGTAAGAAATTGCTTAAAAATTCATATCTCTACCAATATTGATCGTATAGAAATGAAAAAAAAGAAAATTATTCGTAATTGAATTCTCCACAACTTTTATTGGAAAGATTTTGCGATCCGAATGGCCATTTTCGAGAAATTAGCGAAAAATGCGCGCGTTTCTGTTGCGTCGCAAAACTGTCAACATTTCAAAAAATTCTATCTCGGCTTCTATTGGTCATACGGAATTAAAAAAAAGCAAATTGTGCGGAATTTTGTCAGCTACAATTTTCATGTCTTGCTTTTTATCCGTAAACTTTATACTTTTGAGTTATTAACGAAAAACCGATTTTTTTTATCTTTCCTTCACTGCTGTGCTCGTAACGTAGCTTCTACGGGTGGGGACTTTTGATATGTTAAAAAGTACCACAAAACAAGCCTCTCCACAAAATTCCTCTCCACTAAATAATTTTTCATCCAAATCGACATATTTCGAGTCATTTTACTAGGCTATAATAGAATATAGTTAAACAAGTTATCAATTTCTCATAAACACTATAAATAATTCAATGAAATTAGTTCTATGTAACTGACTACTAAAAAAATGTACAGAATCCACTATGTAAACATGAAGTAAGAAATCAAGAAGATTCTAAACAATAATCACAACCAATATTACGGTCAGACTGGATCTCTAAGTGCTAAATCTACTATATAATTTTATTATGTCCTGTGACTTCCGATTTTTCATTAATTAATTGTGTTCAAAAAGGATTAAAGAATAAGAATAAAATACTAATTTTTACGAAAAAATCTTCTCTTTGCCAGTGAATAACAATCCAAAAGAGAGTAATTTATTAACGGCAATCTGGCTATAAAATGTCTTTATTCAAACACTACGCTTCGATTCATTGGTTCTGGTCTTTTTCAAGTGAACAGTACAATCTCAAACACCATTAACAGATATTAGAAGGCAAAGTGTTATATTATCAAATCGCAAATACAATTGTATAATACATTAATTTAAAACTTACAAAAGTGTCAAAAATGTTGAGTCCTTATAATATAAAATCTGCACAACAGAGAAAATTGTCAGAGTGACAGTAAACATAGGATTGAGCAAAATCATGTTGTAACATCTTCTATTCCAAGTCCAAACGAGATTAAAAACAAATAAATAAAAGTAACAAAACAATCATGTTGCATAATATTAATGAGACCGTCATATATTTCGATTAATCTTTCAGTGTCTTTTTGTAAATCAATGGCTAAATCACACTTCTTAATAAACAGCATTTCTGCTATCTCTCTTTTCTTAGTGTGTTTCCTTGTATAAAATTCTAGGTTTTTGCTAATCAAATTCATGTCCAGATAACTTCATCATAATGGAGCAATCAAAATTTGGATCCAGTAGGTCGTGTTAAACTCTATTGGACCCAAGTCATATTTTTGAATAAAAACTCACATTTTTAAATAAATATTTTTATTCAGCGATTTTTTGCATCCTGTCAAAGATTCTCTACAGCTAACGACAATATCGCAGGTGACTAAAAGAAAAATTAAAAGGAAGGGGAACTTAAAGGAGGGCGCTAGATTTCGTTAATATTAATATTAAACTTAAAATATATAAGGCTCTGAAAAACATAAACATTAAGTACAATAGTAAGGGCAAATAAGAGCCAAATGCGGCAAATGCAGTGAGTTTGTGTGTGTGTGAGTGTGTGTGTGTGTATGTGTGTGTGTGTGTGTATGTGTGTGCATTTATTTTTTATGCACAGGATGAGAGACATTTATATGTTAATATAAAAAAACATACAGTTACTTATAAAAAAGGTAATTGCATATTGCAATATGCACAGATTATTCAAATAAGTTAAGAGAACAAATATTCAATTTATACAGTATATTAGTACAGTATTACAGTATTCAATTTATACAGTAACACAATTGTTTTATCGTGACTCGATAATAAGATACACACCATTTTTAGTTGCGAGTGTTAAAGATTTTTCGTTGAAAATAAGCGGAACTGGAGTTCGGGAATCAAGTTTGAATTTGTATTTTGACAGAAGACTCACAAGTCCAACTTTTGTTTGCATGTAACCAAATCTTGAGCCTAAAAATTAATGATGCATGATATTTGCAAGACGTTTACGTAATAGCTTATTACAGGCTTTACAAAGCTTTTTTCAATATAATTTACAGAGAAAGCTTATTGATTATTAATTTACTTTTTATAAGAAAATACTACAAAGTAAAATTGATAATTCAATTTGATCATTGAATATTTTTATTAAATATTTTTGCTAAAGAAAGAGAGAGTAACTAGATACTTGAACTAATATTTTTATTTAAATTAAATATAATTTCGTTAAATTAAATATATATTATAAAAATATTTTGATATAAACTATATATTTGACACAAACGACAAATATAGTTTCTAACAATAATTCAATACATAAATTAGGTATATATATATATATTAGTGAATTATTATATTTTATATCAAAATATCAAAGGTTCATATGATTAATAAATCGAACGAAGAGAATATAAGGTTTAAAATCATGACAAATCATATTCGTGATAATATAATTCTGTATGAATTCTTTTCTATACATTCTTGCAAACTATAATTTATTCTCACCAATGCAGTTTCGTGGGCCTTCCCCAAAAGGCAAATAAGCATAAGGATGTCTTTCTTTTATTTTATCCATATTAAATCGTTCCGGATCAAATTTATCCGGATCCGGATATATCGAAGAATCTCGATGCAGTCCAAATACCGGTATAGTGATTGAAGTCCCTTTTGGCAGGTGAATATTTGTTGTCGGTAGAATGACTTCCTCCGTGCAGATACGATTCAATATTGGAAGAGGTGGATATTTCCTCATAGACTCTGGAATATGCAAAAATGTATGAAAACATATAAAACATATCTATTTTTCAAAATACAAATAATTTATTTAAAGTATACAAAGAAATAATAACGAGAAATAATGACAAATATTAATGTAATAAAATCTTTCTCTTTTATTGCATCTTCGAATAAGTGGGAACATAAAACGATAATAAACTTGCCATTTACTACTTTGTGAAGATATGTCATTTCATTCAAAGCTTCGTAGGTCAGACCATTATGTTTTGCCAAAATTTCATCAATTTCCCTGTGAACTTTGTCTTGGATATCATGACGTTGTGCTAATTCGTATAAAGCAAATGTTGCTATCGTTGAGGAAGATTCGAAACCCGCTAGGAGGAAAACATAACTTTGCGCAGCAGCTTCCGTCATAGTTAGTTTATTTACTGCGTCAGTTGCTGTAGATAAATAAAATAATATAATAAATATTATATTAAATTATATATAATTAAATATAAAATATTAAAAATAATATAATTTTGTTAACGATTTCATATGTGTGTGTGCGTGCGCGCGCGCTCTCGCATGAGTGTGTGTAATATAAAGAACATAAGTTGTATAGATGTATTTATAAATGTATGAAGATAGAAATTTAAATATAATTTATGATTGTACATTTGTAATTCTAAGAGAAAACAATAAATTATATAATATTAGTAAAAATAAACATAAAATATGAATATTAACATGATCCATTGGTGGTTTCTTTATCATCATCATTATCAGGTTTAATATAGCCTCTCTCCATGAGTTGAATGAGCAAATTTAAAAAGTCATTTCTGACAATGTTATGAGCTTGTCTGTATTTCACACTCTTCTCAAATACACTCATATAATAACTGATGACCTCTTGGTTCGTTAGGGAGATAGAAAAAAAATCCATAATTTGCGGCACAAACACAAACAGAATGATCCAAATTGAATTCACGCTATAAATTTTTTTTTCGTGGATATGATATTCGTTAATCGGATTCTCAATACAATTAGATTTGATACCAAATGCTGTTGACATGACGACATCCGTTGAATACCTAGTCATAAAATTGAAATATAATATTTAATAAATTTTAGCAGCTTGTATTGAATTTGCGAAATAGATGTTGGAAAATGAGAATAAATTTATACGAATAAGATTGAATAACTCATGCACTTTAGATAAGTGATATTGAAAAGAAGATATAAAAGAGAAATAACAATGAAGGAATATAGGAATGAAGGAATATCTAAATTGCTTTTAAATACTAAGAAAGGAAATAATAAAAAAATAATAAATTTACCTTGCAAGCATATCTTTCATCTCAATTGACTGTCTCATCTGTGCTTTACATTTCAGATACTTTGTGAGTTCTTCGCTACACTCTTTTATCATTGGAAACATTTGCTTCATTTTTCCCGAAGTGAAAGTGGGTGTCATTTTGAGGCGCAGATTTCGCCATTTCTTTCCAGGCAAGACAAACAAGTTACCGGACAATGGGTCAATTTTTCCATTGTGAAACATCCCGCGATCATGAAAACTTCTAAATTCCTTTGATAATACCGTCCGAATAAGATCAGGATCGGCGATTATCAAATTTGGTTTGAAAAATGTATATATTCCAAAAGCACGATGATTTTTATACTTCATGTAAATATCATGGAAGAATATGCCTGTTGACATAAATTCTACTTAATTAATTCTACAAATTCTTATTTCAAGAAATGCAATAAACAACATAAATCATTAATAAGAAATAAATTAAAAATATCGATTTGTATATACACGGTCAGACCTGGATTTTTTATGGCCAAACAACGATCTGCGCAAAGGCAGTACATAATAACTGCGCGTATATACAGTCGAACTTTAAACGTACCACAATCACCAACTTAGAATCAACGTGATTTTAAATGTTAGTGCTAATAAATCATTAATTTGATAAAAATAAAACAAAAATTTGTAGTAAAAATAAAAATAAATGTTAAATAAATGTAATTCTAATAAGAAAAATTTCAGAAGTCCCTTTCCGATCTTGATAAGTTTTTACAATAATATGTTGTTCTCCAGCTCAATATAAGGGGACATTTTTTTTATGCATTCATGTGCACTTTTAGGGGGTGAAACATCTTTTTGAAAAAAATCTGTTTCTCTCTTTCGGAACAAATGTTCATGAAAAAACAGATAAAAGACAGAAATCGTAAACAACGCGTTCCCAAAATTGTCACAACCTTATAAAAAGGCTCGGCAGTCAAGGCGGTCGGAAAATGGTATCGACCAGGCGAACGAATGAGATAAAATTTGAGTACAAGATTTTATTACAAGCTTTAAACTACAACCGAGACAGGTAGGTATCGCAGAAACTTCACGGAAAGAAAGAAAAAAAGGCGTTAAGCATACGAGAGCCGAATGAACGCTTCCACGTCGAGCGAACGGGAGCGCGAAACAGCTGATTGACTGAGTCGGAGCATAATTTGGAAGTAAAGACTCCAAAAGTTACATACAGAACAAAAAGGGATAAATAGCACAGTTTGCGATAATATGTTTTTTTCTCGACTGAGATTCCGATATGATTATTTATTCCGAAACAATAATTAATTCTTGAAAATGATATTATGTAACGTAACTTTATCATACATGATGGAATTCATTAAAAAATAACCTTTAATTTAGCCAAAACAAAAGTATAAAATTTCAGATAAATTTCAGAAAAAATATTAAGTGGGAAACTTTGAACAATAAAAAATAAAACATTTTTTTCACTGTTTTATAGCACACTTCAAACTATTTATTTTTAGTTTGAATTTTTTTTATCTTTTATCTTTAATAATTTTGTAGATATTTGTTCTGAAAGAGAGAAACAACATTATTATTCCCTAAAATTGCATATAAGCACGTATAAAAAAAAACCTTATTTGAACTGCAGAGCAACATTAAAAGTTCATCAAGATCAAAAAGGGACACTTCTGAACTTTTCCTTTCGTAAATTATAATACTGCAATTACAATTTGATAAAATATAAAAAAATATAAAATATAAAAAATAAAAATATATAAAATATTAAAATATATAAAGTATATTTGATGGAAAGTACATAAAATATATTTAATGGGAAGTTTATGCATACATATTCTTAATTTATCACATTGTTATCGTGCGTTTTGTGTTTGTTAAGTATTTTTATTTTTAAATATTAATTTTATGTTTCCAATTTTGATATATTTAATTAAATTAATAAAAGTTGTAGAGACGATTTTCACAAGGAAATAACTGTGTATTCATGTACTGTGCTTATGTGTGTATATATATGTATATATATATATATATATATATATATATATACAGGGTGTCTGATAATTCGAAGTCCACCCGTAAACTGCAGGTAGAGTAGGTTAAACTGAGCAGAAAAGTCATGTATCATTTTTTGATATTCTTAATATTTACCGAGATATTAACAATAAAAGATCGGCGAATCCGCGCGAGCAAAGCGCGCGCGGCGAGAAGGACGTCCCACCGCTACGTGCTCACTAGGCGCGCAGTGAAGCGGTGGGAGATAGAGCGGTGGGATTACACCGAATAATTCGGTGCGGTCGCCGCGGTGTTCTAGTATTACGCTCGTAGGCTCCTCCCACCGCTTCACTGTGCGCCTAGTGAGCGCGTAGCGGTGGAACGTCCTTCTCGCCGCGCGCGCGGATTCGCCGATCTTTTTTTGTTAATATCTCGGTAAATATTAAGAATATCAAAAAATGATACAGGACTTTTCTGCTCAGTTTAACATACTCTACCTGCAGTTTACGGGTGGACTTCGAATTATCGGACACCCTGTATATATATATTAATATTATGCAGAGATACTCACCTATTTGCATTTTTCCAGTTAGAAGAGCCATTATATTTCCAATTGGCACAACGGGTTCGATGTAAAAGACACCTCTCTTACGCCAGAAATTGAATATCACATATTTATAATATATATACAAAATGCTCAGAGCAACAATAAAAGTTCCGATTAATTCTGTAAGCACCATCGTCAATCTGAAATATAACGTTAAACAACTATTTAAAACGTTAAAAATTAAATGTCTCGATGATTTTATTTCGGCTGTACCTTGTTTGTACGTCTCGATTGAAATTACAATGAAAACTGAGTAAATCCACTAATACCTTATAAAGAACTAAAAAATATGTTTATATATAACTATACTTACACGCATGTACAATATATTAATGTATTACACATGTATAATGTATTAATGTACAATGTATTAATGTACATGTATAATATATTAATGTATTAATGTATTAACATATGTATAATGTATTAACTGTGATAGAAATTAATAGAATTGATTTGCCATTTCATTTAAAAAAAATAATAATCTGGTTTCTATTGATTGTATTATATAAGCATTGTTGCATAAAGTTACTCGGAAAACACTATAACGTCTTAAAGTCTAAGAAGACAACATATAGTATACTTTTATAAAACGTTTTAACAACTATTAAAACCATGTCATAATGACATCTTTATAAGTCGTCTTATGATCCGATTTATGAGGTATCTTATGAACATTTTATTTTAGATCACTTTATATCTAACATAAGCATTTGAATATTTAAAAATATAATATTTTTCAAATGCGATGAAATACATTTTTGTAACAAACAATTTTTCATTCTATTTCATTCTTTACATTTATTTATTTTGCATATAAATGGAAAAAAGTTGTACAGAATATATTTAAAAAAATATTTTTATTAAAAATGTTAATGTTAACGTTTATGTTTATATTTATCTTTTGGCTATATTTAATCTTCCTACAAAAAACAAAATGAAAGCTCTTTTATTTTTATAATTTATCTTTAAAAAATAAAGTTTAAAATAGCGAAAGAAATAATATTTGTAAAAAAATTACCTTTTGAAAACTGCTTGTTCAATGCTAAACAGATGGATCACTCGCTGATGTGAGTGGCTCGCGTCCGAGCTCGCTGATATTTGACACTGAACTGACAAGATAACCCGAATTCTTCAATTTTTATAACTGTATAGATAGATATGTTACTTAATAAAAATGACGTAATAAAAAACGACGTGCTTCATTCCTATGGCCTTTTAAAGATACGTTCTCTAAACCAAAAAGGTACATTCAATTTCACATGTTGAATTCTTAAAAGAGATAAAGAAAAATGTTTATAATGAAAGTTTAAGGGGTAACGCTAGAGCTCGAAAACTACGCACTCTAGAGCTCGAAAAAAAGACGTTTCTTTGATAATTTTTAACGGAAATGCAATAAAGAAAATGAGAAATCTATTTATAGGAGTTTATTATACATGTTTCGAAGTATATAAAAAAATTTGTTTATTAATATTTAGAAACAAAATGGCGGCTATATTATAAAAAACTCGAGGCCTCTTTTCGCCGAAGAGGCTTCACGGCCGGAAAGGTTACTCCCACAATTTTTAATCTAGAACAAAAAACCAAAATTTTTTAAAAACTATATATAATTGGCTAGAGACTGACGTAGGGGATTTTGAAAATATTGAATTTTGAATAAAATATTCAAAATAATAATTTTGAATATTTTGATTTTTTGAAAATTCTAGAGTGGCGTTACCCCTTAACTTGCGAGATATAAATTGACTTAAACAAAAATTTAAATAATTAAAAGAATAATTTTTTTTGTCAAGGTTAAGACTTTATAGTGACCAAACATGAGTTATTTTTTCTGGATATTATTTATTTGTGTAATTTTTTAAGTTTCAATTTTTCATTTTTAAGACATCAAATGCTATTCCATCGTATAACTGCAAATCAATACAAGAAACTTAAAAAATTACACAAATAAATAATATCCAGAAAAAATATCTCATTTTTGGTCACTATAAAGATAAAGTCTTAACATTGACAAAAATAATTATTTATTTATATATATATATACATATATATCCCATAAAACATTAAAATATACTTAGTATATACACTGTACGTACATTTATGTATACTGTATATTCTGTGTATATACATTCTTGATAGAATTAACATACATAGGATGTGAAATACACGTGCAAATGTAACCGGAAAGATATACATAGAAGATCCATGGTACATATATATGTACATGATTAGTACATGCAATGTATATACACTTTGTCCATACTTTCTATACATACATTCTTCATACATATATGTACATGTATATACTTCCTATATATACAGTCTTCATATACATATATGTATATGAAGTATCTACCATGTATATATGTTCTTCATACATATATGTACACTGCTCGTCATTAACTTGTTCCATTTTTCTAGCGAGTTTATACCCTTACGGAAAAAACACTGAAATATTGAGTGTTTACACTCAAATTTAAGTGTTAACACTTAATTTTGGGAGTTTACTCTCACATTTGGGTGTTATACTCAAATTTTGAACGTTTACACTGAAGCTTGAGAATTTACACTCGAACATTGAGTGTGGACACTCAAATATTGAGTATTCATACTCAAAATTGAGTGTATACTTTAAAGGTTGAATATGTACACCCAATGATTGAGTTTTTAAACTCAAGTTTGAGTGTGTTTCTCAAGTGTTATTCTCAAGAGTCAGTTGTTAACTCTCTGTTGAGTGTTAACTCTCATGATTGAATATTAATGTTGAAATGTAGTGTGAGAACGCTGGCAAACACTTGAGTATTAAAAAAGTGATTGCGTTAAATTTTTTAAGTATAATAAATGCAATAAAGTTAAAATATTGCGGTTGCAGTCTAATAAAAATTTGTTCTTAAGTTAAAAATATTTTTAAAATATTTTTTTATCTAAGTAAACTATAGTTAAGCTATATAGTTAAACTAGCTAAAATATAGGTAAACATAAGGAAAGTAATAATATTCACGTGTCTTTCACGTGTCATAAAGTTGATTCAAGTTGAAAGTAAGGGCCTATCCAGACAAACTTGCATAACCCTTACGGAAAAAACACTGAAATATTGAGTATTTACACTCAAATTTAAGTGTTAACACTTAATTTTGGGAGTTTACTCTCATATTTGGGTGTTATACTCAAATTTTGAGCGTTTGCACTGAAGCTTGAGAATTTACACTCGAACATTGAGTGTAGACACTCAAATATTGAGTATTTATACTCAAAATTGAGTGTATGCTTTAAAGGTTGAGTATGTACACCCAATGATTGAGTGGTTAAACTCAAGTTTGAGTGTGATCGACGATTTTCAATTGTCTGAGCAGTTAGCGACACATTCAGTATCTGTTCGACCACGAGACGTCTCGCGTGTTAATCCTTAAGTAAAGGAATCCTTTTTTTCAAGTTGTATAAATAAGTTGAGTGATTTGTAATTGTGCAATAAGCACATAATTGTTAGTGCCTCACAAGCACTTAAGTATTAGTGCCTCACAAGCACACAAGTATTGGTGCCTCACAAGCACACTAATGATAGTGCCTCACAAGCACATAAGTATTGGTGTTTCACAAGCATACAAGTGATAGTGCTTCACAAGCACATATATATCGGTGTCTCATAAGCACATAGAGATCAGTGTCTCACATATACACGGATGCGCATTCTCGCTAAGTGAAAGAAAGCCATTTTACATTCGTTGGATCTCACAAGCACACAATAAGTCATCTCTCGAGCTATACGAGCATTCTATATCTGTGCCCTTCCTAGATGAGTTCATAAGATAAGTAATTACGTCATAAGATAAGTTCTTGCATGCTACTCATTGTTTATATAACAAATAATATATTCTGTACGTTAAATGCCGTATTGCGTTTTTATAATAACACTGCTTTCTGCATAATCATTATACTACAATTTATATCAGAATATTATACGTTTCATTCATGTATTTATCACAATACTGTTATGTATTGTGTAATATTTACTAATATTCATTATTATATATGATAAGTTTGAATTACATTTTTAATTACATTTTTTTTAATCGTTTGATTTGCTTACAGCCTTACAATTATGACTAAAACTCTTTCACGTGTCATAAAGTTGATTCAAGTTGAGAGTAAGGGCCTATCCAGACAAACTTGCATAATCGCATAAACGTATGTTTAAAGAAATTGATTGGTCCACAAACAAATGCATAAGGAAATGAACCAATCAATTTCTTTATGCATACGTTTATGCGACTATGCAAGTTTGTCTGGATAGGCCCTAACACTCAAATTGACACTCAAGTTGAGTATCACTCTCAAGTTGAGTGTCACTCTCAAGTTGAGTGTCCGAAATAATACTCAAATTGAGTGTTACTTTGAGTGTCTTTTTGAGTGTTTTTTCCGTAAGGGTAGAATGTCCCTTACGGAAAAAACACTCAAAAAGACACTCAAAGTAACACTCAATTTGAGTATTATTTCGGACACTCAACTTGAGAGTGACACTCAACTTGAGTGTCAATTTGAGTGTTAGGGCCTATCCAGACAAACTTGCATAGTCGCATAAACGTATGCATAAAGAAATTGGTTCATTTCCTTATGCATTTGTTTGTGGACCAATCAATTTCTTTAAACATACGTTTATGCGATTATGCAAGTTTGTCTGGATAGGCCCTTACTCTCAACTTGAATCAACTTTATGACACGTGAAAGAGTTTTAGTCATAATTGTAAGGCTGTAAGCAAATCAAACGATTAAAAAAAATGTAATTAAAAATGTAATTCAAACTTATCATATATAATAATGAATATTAGTAAATATTACACAATACATAACAGTATTGTGATAAATATATGAATGAAACGTATAATATTCTGATATGAATTGTAGTATAATGATTATGCAGAAAGCAGTGTTATTATAAGAACGCAATACGGCATATAACGTACAGAATATATTATTTGTTATATAAACAATGAGTAGCATGTAAGAACTTATCTTATGATGTAATTACTTATCTTATGAACTCATCTAGGAAGGGCACAGATATAGAATGTTCGTATAGCTCGAGAGATGACTTATTGTGTGCTTGTGAGATCCAACGAATGTAAAATGGCCTTTCTTTCACTTAGCGAGGATGCGCATCCATGTATATGTGAGACACTGATCTCTATGTGCTTATGAGACACCGATATATATGTGCTTGTGTAGCACTATCACTTGTATGCTTGTGAAGCACCAATACTTATGTGCTTGTGAGGCACCAATACTTAAATGCTTGTGAGACACTAATACTTAAGTGCTTGTGAGACACTAACAATTATGTGCTTATTGCACAATTACAAATCACTCAACTTATTTGTACAACTTGAAAAGAAGGATTCCTTTACTTAAGGATTAACACGCGAGACGTCTCGTGGTCGAACAGATACTGAATGTGTCGCTAACTGCTCAGACAATTTAAAATCGTTGATCACACTCAAACTTGAGTTTAAACACTCAATCATTGGGTGTACATACTCAACCTTTAAAGCATACACTCAATTTTGAGTATAAATACTCAATATTTGAGTGTCCACACTCAATGTTCGAGTGTAAATTCTCAAGCTTCAGTGCAAACGCTCAAAATTTGAGTATAACACCCAAATATAAGAGTAAACTCCCAAAATTAAGTGTTAACACTTAAATTTGAGTGTAAACACTCAATATTTCAGTGTTTTTTCCGTAAGGGGTGTTACATATCCTATATAGGTTATTTCATAAAATAACAAAAGATTAATAACATAATATACACTTTTTTTAATTATTTGCTTTTGTTATAAGACAAATATTTATTAAACATATATATATATATATATATACAGGGTGAGGAAAAAGTATGGAAACCCTTAAATATCTCGGAAAGAAGTTTTCCCAAAAAATGCTTTAAATAAAAGTTTCATGGCTTGAAGGATGCCATCAGATGGTGACAATGATTTGAACTTGAAGAGTCATTTGAAGGTCACGTGAAGGTCACCGTCAATTTCTTAAATGGAACTTTCTAATTTTTATTGCATATTCTTATAATTTATCTCGAGAGCTTTCCAAAACATTATAATAAAGTACTTTTACATTAAGTATTTTCCGGAGTTATAAGGCTTGAAATAATTTCTTAATTTTACATAAACCATAAAATATCTCGTAAAATATTCACCTTTCGATGACCTTACCTCAATACTTCTATGCACAGAATAATGAGAGGAATCAATTGGTGTAAAGAAAACACATAGTTGTTTTTAAGAAAAAATATGTAATTTGTCTTAACTAACATTATATTATTGCATATCGTTAGACGAAAGGAATATCAGCAATATCATCATCATTACGTCAATTAAATATTTTTGAATTTTAATATCTTTTTTACATATTTGTAACACGATTTGTAACGCCTTGTTGTTGAAGAAGTAAACAAGATAAGAAATAATTAAAAATAATTAGTTTTTTCTTACATTATTGCATATCATTAGGCGAAGAGAAAAACAAGACAAGAAATAATTAGTTTTTTATTGCATAGTGTTAAACGAAGAGGAATATCATCATCAACGTCAATACGTCATCAACGTTAAACATTTTTCATTTTGCCACGTGTATTTTTTATTTTGCCAATATAAATCACAAATAGCATATATAATTCTGCTCTTTGAACTCTATTTCTATAATTAACTTATTTATCTTATAACTTATTTTATCTTGTTGCTTTCGATATCAAATATTCTAATGTTAGAATGTAAGAAGTTAGAATACTAACGTGCTGGAAAATAATACAACTTTTTTCTCTTCTGTAATTCTCTTATTTCTTTTATCTCTTAACATTTCTCTCGATGACCAAGTATAACATACACTATATGCACAATTAAATTTTATTAAGATAAATATTATTTTGAATGTGTGTGATCAACATGTTTTTGTTATTTATTTAAAAAGCCCTAAGTCTGTTTATTAATTATCAATACTAAATAATTACAGTTTATAAAAATACTAAAACGCAGAATAAAATAAAATCGTTATAACTGTCAAAAAAAAGCTTTATATTTTTTAAAATTATGTGTCAAAACTAAATCCACACACAAAATTTATATTATTTTATTTACAATTTAAAATTTGGTGTGTGTGTGTGTGTGTGTGTGTGTGTGTGTGTGTGTGTGTGTGTGTGTGTGTGTGTGTGTGTGTGTGTGTGTGTGTGTGTGTGTGTGTACATTATAGTTATAATAGTTCCATTTGGCACTCATAACGCTCATGAGAATCATTCATCTTTGTTTAACAATTGTTAAACAACAAAGATGAAATAATTCAAAGAAACATACCTTTTATTACAATTTCACATGATAATTTATATATTACATAATATATATATAATATATATTCGAATACTACAATTCAAATACTACTAAAATTCAATTTTTTATGATAGAAATTATTTATAAGTACATTTCAAATTCTGCATTTATTCTAAAATTAACTAGTCGGAATTCGATTACTTTGCAAGTACAATGTATGATTTTTTATAAATATTACTCAAATCCAAAAAAAATGAAATTTGATTATTGGATTTGACTCGGATTTTTAATTACATATTAAATACATATTAAACTTTATTTCCTACATATAAATCTCATTCGACTTAAGAAAAGATTTTTCAAATACTTAATAATCACGGCGAATTAGTAAAAACATGTTTTAATTTTATTCAGTTGTAACTCGTTGTAACTCGTTCCACGTATAACGTCATCTTAATTATACAGAAAATCTGTATCACATGTATAATCTGTGAATAATTACCATTCGATCGAGATATAATTATATAAAATCTCTATAGTTTGCTTGTCCAATTGAGATTTAAAAGAAAAAAAAGATCTATCGATTCTTCTTATTGATTTTCTTACCGATAACATTGTTCAATAAAAAAGACGACCTTCGATCTTGTTTATATTGAATAGTGCACAGTAGACTATATACTTATTTGTACCATAAATCATGCAATAGAAAAAACAATGTTAATAATAAAATATTACATTATACTTATAATAAAATACTGTAGTGTTTTTATTTATTGTTATTAAATAAAGATGTTGATTTATATTAAAAAACAACTATTTGTCTTTAATCAATTTTTCTTGTCGTACTTAACATTTTTCAGAGAAGGAGTTGATTACTTGCCGAGATGTCTTGTGGTTTTTAGTCTTTTGTGGTTTTGCCATTAATTATATGTTGCGATTAAACTTGAATCTCTCCATCGTCGCAATGGTGATACCACATCCGAAATCTGCGGCAGTCGCGCAGTGCAACATACAGAACAGTACGTTAACTGTTGATGTTTGGGTCAACAAAATGTCTTGGGATGACAACGTTTCCTTTCCGATTATGATGTCATCCTTCACAAATGTTACGGTATCGTGGAGATAATCTCGTCAAAGACTTTATTCTTTCTTATTCTTCAGCGAATAAAATTCGGATGTGTTTTTCACATGTAATATTAATTTTAATTTTTGTTTGTAAAATAGCGTTTTGACATTTTCTTATTTCACGGTTTTGTTCAGTATAAAGATTGATTTGCTTGGAACCAGTACGAGCAAGGACTGACGTTGGGTGCCTACTACTGGTTGCACTGGATATCGCAGCTTCCTGGTGGTCTCAACCAATCAGAATCCTTTATTTCTATCCTGTCTCAGAAAATGAAGAATTCTGATTGGTTGATTCTCTTATGCATATGCGTTATGCGTTTATGCAAAAGTGTGTGGTTCCCGATGATTCTTTAGGGCTATCGCACACAAAATGCATAGCGTTGCATAAACATAACATAAGACCGCTGGACCAATGCGCATCTTATGTAAATCAATATGGCGACTTTTTTTTAGGTGTTTATTGGTCCAGCGGTCTTATGTTATGTTTATGCAACGCTATGCATTTTGTGTGCGATAGCCCTTACATTTACGAGCGAACTTTCTTTTGTCTTTCTATTATAATAAAGATCCCTTTCGTTAACACGTGTGTATATCAATTAAGTGAAGGACAATCCTACATATATACATATATATGTTATATACAGTAAAGTATATACATCTGTATCTACATTTCACACACACTGTACATACATAAAGTGTATGTACATATAAAATACATCATTGAATATACCTCTTACATATTGTAATGTATATTCGAATTATGTATAAGAAAAATATGTATTTAGAGATTATAAAACGTATGTATATATGATGTACAGCAATGTATATACATATTACATACAATAAAGTATATAAAAACTATGTATCTACATTTTATACACACTGTACATATATAAACTGTATGTATATATAAAATACATCAATGAATATACATTATACATATTGTAGTGTATATCCAAATCATGTATATAAGATGTATTAACATACAACATACAAGATATTATTTTCATGTTATGGAAGTAAGTTGTATATTCATAGAATATCTAATGTTATATGGGATATATATATATATATACATACATACATATATACAGGGTGTCTGATAATTCGAAGTCCACCCGTAAACTGCAGGTAGAGTAGGTTAAACTGAGCAGAAAAGTCATGTATCATTTTTTGATATTCTTAATATTTACCGAGATATTAACAAAAAAAGATCGGCGAATCCGCGCGAGCAAAGCGCGCGCGGCGAGAAGGATGTCCCACCGCTACGTGCTCACTAGGCGCGCAGTGAGATAGGTAAGGTCATCGAAAAGTAAATATTTTACGAGATATTTTACAGTTTATGTAAAATTAAGAAATTATTTCAAGCTTTATAACTCGGAAAATACTTCATGAAAAAATACTTTATTATAGTGTTTTGGAAAGCTCTCGAGGTCAGCTACAAGAATATGTAATAAAAAATAGGGAATGCCATTTAAAAAAATTGAGGTGACTTTCATGTAACTTTCAAATA
The DNA here is from genome assembly GCA_901521435.1 of Crematogaster levior. Taxonomy (NCBI): domain Eukaryota; kingdom Metazoa; phylum Arthropoda; class Insecta; order Hymenoptera; family Formicidae; genus Crematogaster; species Crematogaster levior. The sequence goes on from CABEGB010000158.1 coordinate 769,723, forward strand.
ATTCTTCAAGGTCAAACCAATGGTATCATCTTATGGGCCCCTCGAAACCAAATAACTTTTGTCTGAAAAATTTTTCTCTCCCGGGCTTGGTTTTCGAAATATTCGACTGGATGTTTTATAATGGGACACCCTGTATATATAGGGTGTCCCAGGAGGAAGGGGCAATTCTGGGAAAATGAAGTAGAGGTTATTTTAAGAGAAAAATACTTATAAACATTATGTTCAATCGTTACAAAGATACAGCAATGTTCAGTTGTAGTGTTACACATATGACGTACCTTAAGGTGTCTGCATGAACTGCTCAAAAATTCCGTCGTGTACGTCAATGTACTTCACCAACCTTCTTCTTAAATTTTGAGTGATGCTACGAAGGGAATCATGCCTTTCTCGAATACGTTTAACAGCATGTTAAATACGAGCAACCAGTTCGTCTCGAGTAAGCGGCTTTTGTTGATACACTTCTGATTTCATCCATCCCCATAACGAATAATCGAGAGGCGTGAGACCCGGAGATCGTGGCGGCCAACGAATGGGACCTATACGGCCTATCCAACGGCCAGGAAAAGTCGTGTGAAAATGAAAAAGATACAGCAATTTTCCCTGTGAAAATTACTGTATCTTCGTAACGACAAAATAAACATAATGT